>JABFPN010000632.1:0-41338 GCA_022817305.1 Leptoteleia sp. ZL-2020
TATATTAAATGAATATTAATTAAATATTACTACTTAAAGTTATTTATGTCTTTTGTATTATGTAAAATAATTATATGCATTAAAAAAATTAGATAAGTTTCCAATCAGAAATTAATTAAGCTTTCATTCTATATCTAACTTAATTATTGTTTTAAATTATATTTAAGTAGCGAAGTAACTAAGTTCTCACAAAGCATCAATAATTTATTGTGAGAAAATTTTAATGTGATTTTGAATACATTCAAATTGAGATTAATGTTATAAATAATATACTTTTTTTCATAATTAGACTTAATTAAGAAATATTTCTTACATAATATATAAATTTTTCTAGAATTGTAGAGCAGTGGAAACTTTACTAATAGGAGTATACAATTTAGAAGTGGTGGATAAAGATGGACAACCAAAAACTGTATCTTTTAGATTACCATTCCTTGCCATGATGTCTATTTATCATGAGGTAATATATTTATTAAATTTAACTTAATAATTTAAAGAATTTTTTTTTACCAGGTTTATATTTAATAGATGTAAGACTATAAAAAGTTTACTCTTTTAATTTAATATGACTGTCAATTATTTCTATAAGCAGTATCAAATAAATTTCAACTAATAGTATTTCTTTTTTGATAAAGCCATCCAGTTTATCTCTTACTGCAAATGCAATTAAAAGATTTGAAGAACACAGTATGAAACCTGTGACCTGGGGACCTTTAAAACAAGTAGAAACTCTAAATGCTCAGAATCGATTGAAAGTAATGACTGCATTGCTCTTTATTTATAATCAACATCTGAGCTTTATATCAAAATCTTCATTAGAACAGCTTTGTAAAGTTACCACAAAGTAAGTGCTTGATAGCAATCGGTTCATTAAAAGTATAAAAAATATGCAATGCAATACTTTACAAATTTATCACATTTTATGCATATTAATTTTAGACTAGTTACTCAAGGTTTTATGAAACCAGGACATCATCAACGATCTTCATATGGAAGTGATACCAGTTTTGTTCCCAGACTACTTCCAAGAATTCCAGTATCAAGTCAATTTTTGCTTGAATTTTTGCATGCAATTTATTATGCAATGTAAGATATATATTAAAATAAATAAATTACGTTGAATCATAATATGATATTAAGTACTGGTGCAAATAATAACTTTTTTCTATAAAGGTATAATGATTGTTGGAGTGTTGGATTACAAGCAGTTGAGGATATACACAATCGTGCATGTTATGAAATGTATTCTGATGTCATATTGGTCACTAATGCCATACGTAATTTAACTAGTTCTGGACCACCAGGTAATATATTATTAAGAATTTTAAATATATATAATTACTATAAATGTGTTAGGAATTATGAAGAAAAAATTATATTAAAATATAATTGATAACTTTTTAGGACAAGCTGGCGATTCCGTTGGTGTGTTAGTATTATCATCCGTGAATCCTACTCCAAGTGTATCTAAATCAATGATAACAAATGCATCTTTCCGAACGAAAAAATTGCCGGGTAAGTACATAATCATTTTGGTGGAGAAATTTTTTTTTAATTTATGAATTGTTATATTAATAACATTAAGTATAAATGTTTACATTTATACTTGTTATTACATTTACATTGATTATACTTTTAACAAGAAAAATACCTTGCATAAATATATTTTTCAATTTTATACTTTTAATATATTTATATATTAGAGTAATTAAATAAGTTATTTTTAATAGTATAAACTATTTAGTAATTTCTTCATTGATTATTTCAATAGTTAAAATTAGTTTACAGATTTACATTGATGTGATACTATACTATACATACTGACGAAGTATGTAATAAATCAAAATTAAATTTCACATATATGAAATTTTTATATATCATTAAATTTTAAGATTTTAATAATTACTTCCTCTTAAAAATATATACAAAGCCTCAAATGTTCAATCTACTGATTATAAGAAAATAGTTTCAAACACTATTTCATTGATAATTCCATACAAATTGCTTTAAAATTAGCAAATCCATATGTTACAGTAAAAGTTTTTTTCGAGGTTATGTAAAATGTGTATTTTTGTAAAATACTTATTAAATGTACGGTATTTTTCTGTTCTTTAACATCTTATTAATAAATTAACATCAAATGTGTAGAAGGCATATAAAATAAAACCAAATATTATTTTGCATGCATCAAGTATTTATGTTTGCATATATATTAGGGATTGTTTTATGTGGATCGATATAATATATATGTATGATTGGGAAGCAAGTATCATAACGCCAACACTTTTGCTTGGTAGGCTTCATTATAAAATAAAGTAATATTTAAAATAATTTATACTTATAGTTACTCAGTATATAATGCAAAGTATATTTTGCATTAATTATTTATATATTTTGCATATTTATGTATTTAAGTTTAGGAATACTTATTAGAAACAAAAGTAATAGTTATAATATTATTGAATTGATTATTCATGTTGATATTGAGTAAATTGAATTATATAAATATGGGAGATTTAAATCAAATGTAGTTATTTAAATTGGGCGTTAATCAGTTGAGCGCACTAAAAAAATTTTTTTCAGTATAAAATATAAAAGTTGTAAATATCCTTTTAAGAAAGGATGTTTAAAAGCGTCTGTAACAAGTTTTTTCCCCATTACTTTTAAACATATGTATGTAACAATTTAGTAATATCATATGTATATCTTTGACAATTTTATTTGATAAACACCTTGAACAGTTACTTTGAAAAAAAAGGAAAAGAAAAAAACATGTTAATTTAAAATGGAAATAGAGAACGGTAGTCGGGATACATGGCAGCGATGTATCGGGTTTATGATTGTCCCGATATGTTGTTAGACGATCTGGATGAAATGTTATTTGAAACGGATGAGTCAAAGAGTGCTCAGAACGAGAAGCAACAGACTGCCCAAATGGTGTCGACTGGAGCAAAGCGGCGCAATTGGTTGCGGAAGCACGCGCACCAAAACTCCGTGGACGACGAGGACGGGGCGTCGCGGTCCAGGGCGAACTCGGTGTCCTCGTCGGCCGTGAGCTCGAGACGCGAAAGCGCGAGCAGTAACCAAGGCTCGCCGCTGCGCGCGTCGCCTAAGCGCGGCAAGGATGGCAAATTGAAGAAGGGCGACTTCGGACCGGACGACGTGCTTCGTAGACCGCGCCGAGATAGCAAAGACAGAAACGCCTCACCCGGCAATGAGAGCAGGTTGAGCGCGGGCGCGCGACTTTACAGGGTATTGGAAGAGCAAGCGCTCGGCGAGGCCGTCAACGACAATTTGGATAAATTTTTCACCGACATCGGTCGACGGATGAGCATTAGTACGACACCGTCTGTGAAGTCGAATAATCGGTATACGATGAGCACTGATGTACATGCGATATTCTGTCGTTTGTGAAATCACTTGAACGGAAATTTACTTTTCTTGATTTAAAAGCATTATGCATATACCGAGCAGGATCAATAGATCTTTAAAGAAATGCAATTCATATCATTACATTATGCATCTCACCCAGAAATTATTTTACTTTTTCAATCAAAATTTATATTTGTTTCTTTTTTTGTATTTACACTATTTTATTTTCCTGTAATTAATTCTTACTGCTTTTTGTTTCCACCTTGTAAGATCAACATCTATTTTAATATTGCAAAAGTGATTGAATGTTTAAAAATGAAATCTTATCATTAACTTTTACATTATACAAACCTATTTCTTAATTAGTTTTATAAACTTAAAAATTGAAACAGTGTTTTTTTCTTATTCATTTAAGAAGATGTATTAAACTTCATTTATTAATATATATTTCCATATTATAATATGATCCATGCAATCAAGTTAAAGAGATGAATATGCATAACTTTATCAAATACTGTTTGAAGTAAATATTGGTTATGCACAGTGCTATAATATGAGATTTGTTATTTATTAGATTTGTTTATAAAGTGGAGAAAAAATCGTTAAGTTTATATATTTAAAAAAAAAACGTTAAGTTTATATATTTATATATTATATAATTTTAAACCAGAGGATTGACGTCAATTTCTATAAGAATGATTTTAATATATTTTAAGGAAATAGAAATTGTTTTAAGTTTTAATATATTAGACATTATTGGCAATTATCTCATATTATGAAACCGAGAAAAAGTAATATTTTGACACCTGTTGTGGTCAAAAATTTTATTTTCACAGACCGAGTGATTACTGGATTTTATCTTCTACACAATATAAGCACTGCGATGCTTTTTTGAGCGGCACGACGTTTCGAACGTGTAAATGTTACATCAGCTTCAATTTAAAAGTATTGCATTTAGCGGAATCTAGTATTTAATTATATGCATGAATTAAATTGTATGTTGAATACACTTATATTTGAAATGACAAATGTGTTATTAAAAAAGGTTATTCTCTTTAAATTATAAAAAGAACTTGGAAAATACTGTTACAACACCTTAAAATTTTAATGCCACTATTTCAATGATGCGGAATTTAATTATATATTAAACTGATTATTAAACCGGCAAATGAAGAAGGTTTTAAATTTTTTTCATAGCTTTCTGTACATTTCTCTGAGCAGTGCTCAAAGTATTTCTATTTACTTGCCTTCCGTTTAATATCAAATAGAAAAACTATGAGCGCTGTTTGAAATACTATTCACCGAGCTATTATACTTTTGTGGAGCATAATTCATTACTTTTTTACAGTAGTTTAAGTATTGATAACTAAATAAGATTATTTACGTTTTTAATAAGAAAGAAGTATGCAATAAAAAAAACACTAAGGAATAAACATGTATCCATGAATGAGTGTTGCATTGAAACCATAATGACAGTGTATTGTAAAAAAAATTTCATTAATTCAACAATGAATCAAAATTTGCACAATTTGCTTATTGCATGCATTAATTGTATGTTTATAAATATAGAATGCACAATTCGTAATCGCATGTTATAGTATATGTAATTATATATTAGTTTAAATTAACAATAGTATTAACTTTATAATATATAAAAGGGCCCATTATGCTAGTTATATCAATGGTTTTAAAGAAAAAAGTTGTAACACAGCCAAGAGACCTGATAGAAAAAGAAGCACTTTTATATTTTATATTGTCTGACAATGCTCAGAAGTTACAGCTTTCTTCTTGATAGCCATCGATATATCATTAATTATTTATTTTCAATATTTAGTTACGCAAGACCCATAATATATATAATTTAGAATATTTTCTATAATAAATTTAGTTATATATTCTTTAATTTAACCAATCCAACAGAATTACAGATATCGTTGGATTTACTTGATCTAAATAATTCATTTTTATAAATTCGTTATATTGTTCTGTTATTATTTTATAATTATTAAGATTCAATTAAAATAGATTTAATGAAACAATAGTTAAACATAATTTGCTATGTGTAAAAATAATATTATGACACATGAATTTTTTCTAGATGATATTCCGATTCAAATTACAAAAGAAGAAGAAGTCGCAGATGGGAAAGGAAATTTGGTATCCATAACAGAAGAAGAAACAACAGAGCCGACTCGTACTGGGTCTGTTCGCCAATCGAAGGATCCTCGTAAGCTAGCCGGTTTCGCTGGGCTCGGGAAGAAGTTGAAAGATAAAGATAAGGATAAAGATAAAGACAAGGAAAAGGACAAATCCTCTAAGAATGGATATGTCACTTCCAGTGAAAAAGAAAAGAAGAGTGGTTCACAAACTATGATAAAAGATAGTAAGATTACTCGAGGCGAAACAATCGAATTAGATAGCAGCACGAATGGTAATGTTATAAGAAAAAAGAATACTATTGTAGAAAGCAATGCTGTGACTGGAGATCCTGTTACGTCATTAATTGAAAGCAGCGAAGCTTTAGAAAACCTCAATTTGAACGCAAGTCTCAACCACAAGGATTCTGAGTCACTAGGCTCATCGATGCAAGTTAGCTCTGTTTAAATAGCTTATTTCGTAACATCTTTTGATTCCTTTTCAACGAAGAGAAGAAAATATAATTTATATAATAACCGTGAATTATGAAAAGTTTATTTTATAGAAAATATGCAGGTACATCAGTCTCGAGTGTCAACTTATTCAGTAAATAAGCACTTATTAAATTAGTGGGCTGTTTCAATAATGTTAATTACATGAATTTTTAGGTTTAAGGGGATGGTTCTTTTATCATTGAATATAAATTCCAAATGCATTTTCTTAGGATTTGCGCAACATGTTTTGTTGTTGTTTAAGCTGAGCCTAACTATCAAGAAACTGTAATTTATGTCAAATAGTTTCCGTTTAAATTGTTTTGTTAAATGAATAATACATTACAAATAGATGCTATGTATTTTCATTACAACGTCAGAAAATGATTTTTTGAATAAATCTAAATGAAATTTTAAATGTTACATAAATTTATAATGCGAATATTCGGTTTGTACAATTTATTGTAATAATCACTGCCATGTGAACTAATTTCAATATCATTATGGACTGAGAGTATTTTTATGTTTCTGAGTTTAGTGATTGGTTAGAATACTCTAGGTATAATGAATAATTTTTATCATTAATTATATCATTTTAAAAGAATTAGTTTTTTTAATATAACTGACAATCTCACAAAGTTTTATTGTTAGAACCATAGATATCATACTGTTATAAAGAAATAATAATATTCATTATATAAATATCACAAAGTATTGTTTATATTAATTACAATATTTGTAAAGTTTTCAACTGTTCAAAGTTAAAAAAGTTCAAGAAAAGGTAATAAAAAAATTATAATTTTTCTCTGTATTTATAATGTAAATATTTCTATAATATATTCAAACTCTGATGAAAAGATTACTTCTTCTTTTAGTTATTTATTACAGTGTGTAATATGTAGAATATAAATACACTGAATGTTTTCATTGTATCAACAATGATAGAGATAAACAAGGTTACTATACCGTGGTGCCAGTGTTATGGTAATTAAAGTGAATCAACATATATTTAATAAAAACTTTTCATTTTTTTCACTAAATGCACATAAATGTGTATCTTTCAAAATTACTTTCTTCTATTTTTTAGGTTATCAGAAATTACTAGAGTCAATCAATTAACAATTCATTTTTGTGCAAATTAAAAGCCTGTCCAAATCTTATGTATATTATGGGATGTTCCAAGGTATATGTTCTATTTTAAGTAAAATAATACAAAATATAAGCAATAATACTTTTCTCCTTTATTAAACTTTTTTCAATCAATATTTTAAAGAAAGAATAAAGACAATGAAATGCAGTCATATGTGAATAATATAACTACAATATATAAATGCATAATAAAAAATGAGAAATTGTATCATGTAGATTAATGTAGAATTCAATCGTAAAGATTCTCACACTCCATGAAGAATATATAAGTGAATTTATTAAATTTGTAGATGTATCTTTGAGAAT
Organism: Leptoteleia sp. ZL-2020; assembly: GCA_022817305.1. NCBI lineage: Eukaryota > Metazoa > Arthropoda > Insecta > Hymenoptera > Scelionidae > Leptoteleia > Leptoteleia sp. ZL-2020. The sequence goes on from JABFPN010000632.1 coordinate 7,455, forward strand.
TTTTTCCGAATAAAATTTATATACTTGTATGTGTGATTTAAACCAAAGTGCTCAGCTGAAATATGCTCAGCACACTACGTTGATATATAATAAAAATAATAACAATGAAATTAATTTAACAAACTTAAACAATCACTAAACTTTTAGGTATCTGCAATCATTGATTGAGACATTCTACTTTTATATTTCCATACTGCAACATTGATATATTGTAAAAATTTATCACAAAAGGAAATTAATTTCTTATTAAGTTAAAAGAACAATAATATTATATCACAGACTTATTATGTTACAAATTTATGTAGTTGGATAAATGTATTTAAAATGTTTTTATAGCGGTTATTTTGATGTGGTGTGAAAAAATTCGATTCATTAATAATAAATATGATTTTCTTAAAGATTTAGAGCTCAACTTTTGGAAATAAATTGAAATATATTAAACATAATAAACATCTAATATATTGATAATTGAAAAATCATGTATATCTGAATTTAATAATACGCATTAGATACACATACTTGTTGGGGTAATTAATAAAGGCTGGGATATCTCAAATTTCAATTAATAAAGTTATCTGATTTTATAAATAATTAAGTTTTGTAAGTTACTTTATTTACAATATTATTTAATGTAGTTATTTATTAAAAATATATTATACATTAATCTAACTGCTAAAAGTTATAAATGTTTAACTTTAAAAGATACAATTATAATTGCATATTTTACCTAACCTGATGCGATTACTTTTTGACACAATAAGCTTGATATGTACAAAGGCATTCAATTTAAATCATTCATCATTCCTAAGATGTTTTAGATGACACTGAATAATTGTTAATTATGTTAATATTTATTAATATAGAAGGAGAAGAAAACATGTATAGAAGAAAAGGAATGAAAAGGCACTAAGCTTGTTAAAGAATATAACTTTCTAGTTTTTCTAGTTTTTGTAAAGTTCTATTTACGTTGAGGCACTAAAGTGGTTCCATTGTAAAGTACTATATATAGCATACACGTTAAATTATTGAATTATTTAATAAATCAACATTTGTGCTGGAAATCATTCTTTTTTATGTATTACTTAAGTAAATAAAAAATTTTCATATTTGAAGTTATTCATGGACACCACTTAAAATTATAGAATCAAAATATTTATTGCATTAACTTACGTGTGAAGTTCATTATTTTTTTACGATTTCTTTTGATAATTACTTACATTTCATTTCTAACTTTAATTTTACTTTTGCAATATAATTGTTTTATTGTTTAATTTTTTTACAATGAGAGGCCTTAAAAATAGTTGAACTGTTTGTGAAGACAGCATGTATATGAATGATTGGATTTGATCAATCGAAATATAAAATATGCAATATATAAATATATATATATATATATATAAAAGTATGTAATGTAAAAAGAATATAAAAAGTTGTTATTCCATGAATGCCGAGCAATAAATTACTGAGGAGTAATTGAGGTTGCATTTCGCGTTTGTGCTTTATATATACAGTTCTTGTTAATTCAATGATACTTCTTTATGGTGTATTTATGTATATAAAAAATGTATTGATTAACATTATATGCATATGTAGATAATACAAAATACAAATATGTACCATAAAAATAAATAAAATCTTTACCAATTGATTAACCCTGGAGCCCTATTAGTAGTAAAATATTGCAAATATATTAAATAATATATTAAAAAATTGTGATATGTATGCTCAGAAGTTATGTAAATATCTTAGGATGTTGTGTTATTAAGAAGTATTCGCCCATATAATCTTATTAAGTGACAATGATAATGAAGTAGAATTTTATTGATAAAAATTGGAAATGTACGTTACTACTCCTGGATGAAATTATTTATTATTATTGCAATGAAAGAAAAATGTTAGTAAAATTAAAAATTTTATTTATTAATATATATTTAAGGTCTTTTTTTTATTTACTTATTCGTCAGTAAAATTTGTAATATAATTTAAAACATTATTTTAATTGACAATATAGGACAAATAATATCAACTAAAAGAATATTTTATTTGAATTTCATTAAGCTAAATTAAAAATTAAACTTTTCGTTTTTGATTTAGATTGTTATTGACTGAATACACTGTGTTTACGGTTCATTGTTGTGCTTCTTATGTGTTTGTAAACAGTTAAGTATCAATTAATAGAATATTCAAGTGCTAAATAGCTATCAATGGCTGTTTTATAAATTAGTATTGATAAAATTGTGCATTATGAGAAAAATGATGTTAATTTTCTCTTGTAATAACTGAAGTTCGAACGTTAGTAAATGTTAGGTTATAACGAAGTCAAACAGTAGTGCACACAATATATGATAGGTAAGAGATACAGAAGGTAATAATTAATTATATAATATTTATGTGTAATACAATACTATTTCATTAATCTATAATTTGGTAAATGTACTTTAAATAAAAACTACATTTACGATTATTTATAATTTTTTTATTTCATTTAAAGTGTCCTTGAACAATATTTCGAAACCTTTGAAGAAAATAAAATATCGCTCTTTATAATTGTCAAGTAGTTAAATTAATTTCTATTGAGCTAATGATAACTAAATGTAATTTTCATAGCAAGGTAAATGTATATTGTCTCTTTTGTGGCATTAGTGAATTAAAAATAAATCTATATATAATCCTATTTTTTTACAATAACTGTATAATAATATAGGTATGGTTAAAATAATTTTATTTTACTTTAATAAGTAAATTTATGTTTAAATTATAAATTATGTATTTTAAGAATAAACACAATGAATAATGTATAAATATATTTAATGCAGTTGAATTATTGTACACAGTGTATAAAATAAATTGAATATGTTTGCAGTTTGATTTACTTATAAACTTTCTAATTGAATTTGTAAATGATTTAATTTTCTGTGAGAAATGTTTTAGAATATTTATGATTGTATATAATCATAATTTTTTAAATTATAACACTGATCAATCTTTTTCTTTTGAAACAAAAAGTTCTCAATAAAAACAACTTTCATTTTTTATAAATATTTATATTTATTAATTGAATTACATACAAAAATATGAATGATAACAATTTTCTACTTTTATGTTACATTACAGTCTTTGATTCTTAAATTTAAAAAGGTAATTTACTAATTACACATATCCATAAAAAAAGTTTTAAATTTTGTTATCGGAAGTTTTATTTTTGTATAAATGAGTAGAAAATATATTATAATTTTCAACATAAAAGTACAAAATTATATTTTATGTAATAATAAATTATAGAAGACATGTCAATTTTCAATGTAATTTATAAACATATATTACAATGTTATAAAAATATGAATAAGTCTCAGCAATCATTATACAACTTTTTCTAGCCATGTATAAACTTCTTTGAGATCAGCAGGATTTTCAGCACGCTTATTGAACAAATAGCATTCAGCAAATTCTACTTTGCAATTCAATTCAGAAAATTCAAAATCTTTTCCACTTGGTCCAAGATATGTATTTGTTGAAGATGCATCAGTAGATTCCAGTTGACTTGATTTAGTTATGCGCAAAACATTAATCTCATTTTGTAACATGATTTTAATTACATTACATCCTTTAGCTCTTGCTTGATCTTGTTTGTTACATAGAATCAAAACGGGAATTTTCCTTTCCATCGCATTATCAGACAATAAGGCATAAAGAAATCTGCAACAAAATTTTCACAAGTTATCATCTTTTATGATTCTACAATAATAATTGCAAAATATATTCACTTACTCGGCTGTATCTCTAATGTCAGATGATAAAGTAACTGCATCAATCATATAAATCAAAGCTTTTGCTGAATTTTTATATTTGTCAAAAAATTTATAACGTAAACGCTCATCTCCAGGAATATCGATTATTCGTAATGATCTCTAACAAAGAAGATGCAATTAAAATAAATGTAAAAACATATTTGATAAAATACATGTAAATTGTTTATAAAAGCATACATCATTCACAATAATATCACCAATGTTTTCTTTCACAGAGGTTTGTGTCTCTACAAATTTGGAATGCATCAGTCTTGCATAAAGCAGTGTTTTGCCAGAATCAGATAGACCAGTTATAAGAACATTATGACCAGCAGATCTCCTTCTGCGCCATAAAGCAACCAAAACTATGAGCAAACATAAAATATTAATTATATATTGTACAATAAATATATAAGTATTCGAATTAGTTCAAAATAAATGTACAATGTATACAATCATATGGTACATTTGCAAGAATATATTGTCAGATCCTGAGTCTTTAACTTGCACAATGTATCTATTCTGTTACTACATATATAATCATAATATTATTTTTGTATACTTGTTAATAACGGTTTTCTTAATATTTTATAATTATTGTAAATATTATAATATTAATTTCTTGTGAGTACTGTATATAATGCAAATAGAATATTTAGTAATAAATAAATGTGTTTTCTTATTGTCCATGTATATATTACTATTAAGAAATACAACACTTAGATATTTGACCTCAAACTTATTTGTCCTGTAGGTTATTTGCTAAGTATTCTTATAATAGTTACCATAGTTTCTATCAAAGTTTTAGTTTACCTGATAATTATCATTCAGATCGGAAATTATTCAGAAATTAATTGAACTTTTAAGATAATGAATATTTAAAATCACACTACGTGGCAATATTTTCTTAAATGTATATCAATTTTTGACTTTACTGTTTAATGTCGACAAACAATTTTCAAATATATTTTTCTAATATTTATTAATGATTTCTTTAATTTTTATTAATACTCTATATTGAGATTTAATTGAAAAATTAATATATAAGCAATATGTTACATATAATATTATGGAATTTCAGTCAGTGTACAAAATTAATAATTCAGTATATCAAATATAAAATTAATATAAAATTCAAATTAAGCAATTCAAGTATACTATACCAACGATTACTTATTGCGTTAATATTAATTAATCATTAAATGGTTAATTAGATAATTAAATTTATTTTTGTCTAAAACATAAATTCCAATGTTTAAAACATAATATATATACATGTCATATTTATTATTATATCACTGAAATTGATTATTTACATATAATTTGTATAATAAAACTGATATTAAATGTATTTAATGCAACATAACCTAATGTTTTTGATTACACTTACCTAAAGTAATAATGATTGCAAATACTGCAACTAATATTTCTATCATCTGATACGATTTATCTCCGATACGCTCTTTCATTGTCGGAAATATTTTGTTAATAATGGTATGAAGAACACCATACATGTTAATTAACAATACTTGGCGTACACCTTCGAAAATAACGCTACTTGAAAATTTAAACCGTGCATGTAAGACTTGTATGTTAAACGTCAAGTTTACTGCCCTTTGCGATACCACGTACGTCGATAATGTAGACTTAAAATATCAATCTTTGAACAGCATCACATAAAATTTAATTATTGTTTTTCCAGTTCTAATAATAAAATGGTTTTTTTAATTATATATTTTTCACTATATGTCAAATAATAATTAAATTACTACAGTTTGATTGTTTTCAACTATTGCCCAACAAAATATGGTACATTGAAATTAAAAATGGCATAATAAATACATCAGTGAAAGTCTATCAGATAATTTACATCAAATCATCACATAAAATCAGATAAAACTATATAATATTTATATGATATTTTATCAATATTTTTTCTAAAAAACAACATTGCAATACCTTATAAATATCTTTTATAATATTTATGTAATATTTTACATAATTTTAATTTAATTGTACGATATTCTATAAATATTTTGATATATAAATGGAATGTAACATAGATGTTATACGGTGGGCATTTTTATGTTTATAAAACATTTAACATAAATATGTTATAAATAATTGTTGCTATGAGGGGAATATTTATTAATATTCATTACAATTTCATTGCAACTCCGAAGAAACACAGTTTGCTGAATTGTTGTGTTTAGTCGCAATGAAAAAGTTCGATTTGAATTTTCCGGTCTGTCAGAATTCCCCATAATTACTTATAGATGAAGCGAGTTTCAATAGATGTCAGTTGGTTCGCACCGGGTCCGCGCATACTCTCGGCGGAAGAACATATGTTTAGACAGCTGCGCACGCGCAAACATCGCTTCCGCGACGTACCTAGCCATCTTTCCAGTCAAGCCAAAAGTGATTGTTTTTCAACCTTAGTCTTATTTAAAAGAATTTTTATTAATGTCAGAACCACAGTCGGCGCTTTTATTAAGAAAACAGTTAGCAGGTACGTTCAATCAGGGTAAATCCGAGCTGGCGCTCGCGAGCGATCACGCGCACGAGGTGAAAACCGGGGAGGCTTTCATTTTTAACGACAAATGCTCGAGCGACCTCGAAATCGTTGCTGCTTCGCGCGATCCCATTGCGTTCGTTCGTGGACCCCGTAAAATTACTTTTCGCGTTCGGGACCGCCTTTAGCCAGCGTGCTATCGTTCCTTGAGTTTCAATTTCTTCCCTTTTGTTCGTCGGCCGTACGCTTTGATCGGGGCGTGAAAATCAATACGACGACTCCTTTTTTACAGAGGTCCGCTTTCAAAATTAATTCGGAATTACCAATTTCCAAGGTCGCGGCGATTCTTGGAGCCGCGTTACTGCACGCCCGACTTCCCAAAATAATAAGCCCGCGGTGCCGAAAATAATTGTCGTTGGCATATTTATAGAAATTCGCGCGTTCTTCCGTAACTCACGCAACCGCAATGAGCTTTCGGGGAAAAAAGGTGTTCGTGTGCCTTATATGACGTTTACGAAGGTCATTCTCCCGTGGATGATTCTTTTTTGTCTTCGTCGCGTTTTGCGCAAGAAATTGCCGATGTCCCGGTTGCAGCGGAGCAAAAGCAAGCAGCGCAGTAAAATGTTTATCAACTCGGCGTGCGACCCCACGAGACTCGGCACACATAACCTGTACATTCGTGTTTATGATTTAGTCCTCCAGCTTAACGATCTATTTTTATTTGCTCATCACTTTACGTGTAGCGTTTCTAGTTTCTTTCTTCTGGTGTATACTTTTTAAACATCCAGACGGATTTGGAACATTTTCAAGATGCGTGTATTAGAAGAATTAATCAAATACCTCCTTTCTCTGCTTACTTTGCAGTTTTTCAAAAATTGAACGCATTTACAAGTTGAGAAATAAGTACAAAGATCCTCAAAGTCCGAATAACAGATGAATTTCATTTATTCCTTCGAATTTTATCATAAACATCTGATTATGAAATATCTGATTTCAATCTATTTTTCTTTTACACAAATTCATATCTTATTTCTTTTATACTTATTTTAATTGAAACATTAAAAAGTTCAGTTGCACTAGTATGTTTATAAAGTTTATATTTAAAAGTATCTTTATTGTTTAATTGTATAAAACTATAAATTAAAATTTGTATTAATTATTGTTATTTTTTAATTGCAGAGTTAAATAAAAACCCAGTTGAAGGGTTTTCTGCTGGGCTTATAGATGATAATGACATTTACCGGTGGGAGGTTCTTATTATTGGACCTCCAGACACATTATAGTATGTATTTAATCATTTCTTTGCATTTAGTTTGTTTTTAGTATTAAATATGTAAATTTACTCAATGGTTTCCCTAAGTTTTTTCCTTATTGTGTAGATAATTATTTATACCTTATGTTATATCAAGATAATTGTTTGTACTTTATGTTATATGAAGATATGATTTTACACTTATTGTTAAAAAAGCAATTATTGTATGTATGAAAATATTCACCTTCTATTTTTTCTAATATAAAGAAATTTTACTTTCTTATTGTTGAATGATATTTATGTAATACAATTTTAAGGTGATATTTTATATCAGTTTTAGTATTTAATAAAGTAAAAATTAAAAGATAATATATTATAAATTATTGTTTAATTGGATTAAATTATCATAGTACTAAATGGATTTTTCTGTTAATATATTTTTCAATATAATAAATTAAGAATCTGAAATTATTTTTTAATTTTATAATAATTTCAATTAATTAAATGATAATAATTAAATGTTTAAATTTTAGTGAAGGGGGCTTTTTTAAAGCACATTTACAGTTTCCAAAAGAATACCCATTAAGGCCACCTAGAATGAAATTTATTACAGAAATTTGGCATCCTAACAGTATGTATATTTACATTTTTTAAATTAGATGAAATTACAAACTCATAAATTTGATTTATTTATTTATATTATATATTTATTTATCTATAAGATATTTTTATTTAGATACAGTTACATGATCAATTTATACAATAACAATTAAAAATTTTTTTATTCTAATAATTTGTAATGTATAATTAACCTATAATTAGTATATTAATTAGTGTATTTAAATTATCAATTTAAATTAAATATTCATTAAATTTTTTTTAATTTTATTTTTTAATGAAGGTTAATTAGAATAATTAATGAGGAAAAAAATTAATAGATTTAAGTCAAATTTTTTTATTTAAATTAAAAAATATTGACTTTTTTCAACTCTGATTATATTTACAAAGTTTTGTTAAATTGAACTTGAGTATTAATTGACATTATGTTCATATTTGGAAACAGAATATATAATAATTTAGATATATGAAACAACTTAAAGTAAAATAGTATGATCTTTATTACAAATATTCAAGCACTAAGTTAAAAGTAACACAATAATGTCACATTCTTATTTTTTTTCTAATAGCAATAAGGTTTTTTCATTAATTAAGTATACAATTTTGTTACATGATTATATTATTATAAGCTTTTACTCAATATTGAAGTTTTACTTTTTTATATGTAACAACAATATATTAAAATAAAATAATACTTATGTATTAATCTTTCTCAATTTTAAGATGGTTGAGTTTATATATATTATATGTGATACTTTATCATTATTCATCATATTTTAAATAATTATTACATTGGCACAGTTATAATACTATCGACAGATATATACAATATTATAATTATGCTGATGTAATAATTATTCAAAATATGTTCATTAAAAACCATACATATAAATTTAATAATGCATTAAAATTCAATTTTATTATAGTTGAAAAGAATGGAGATGTTTGCATATCAATTTTACATGAGCCTGGCGATGACAAATGGGGATATGAAAAAGCATCAGAACGATGGCTTCCAGTTCATACAGTCGAAACTATTCTTATCAGCGTTATAAGTATGTTGGCTGATCCCAATGATGAAAGTCCTGCAAACGTAGATGCCGCCGTATGTATTCATTCAATTTTTATAATAGCAAGAAACAGAAAGAAAAATATATGTATTTATTTACATTGTATTATTATAAAGATAATATAATTATAATTTCTGCACTTTATAATATAAAAATGATTTTTAAGTATTTAATTGAACTTAGAAATATTAGTATAAAGTTTGTCTATTTTCACACACAGAAAACACGTATAACAAAATTTTAAATTAAATACTCTTTAATGTGATTTAATAATTTTCGTTTCTGAATTGCAGAAAGAGTGGAGAGAAAGCTATACGGAATTCAAACGAAAAGTGGCGAGGTGTGTCCGAAAAAGCCAAGAGGAATGTTTGTAGGGGATGACAAAACTAATCAATATTTGATATACTTATTTAATTCTGGTAAGAATATATGTATTTTTTACATATTGCTTAACACAATACTTTGTTAAGAATATTTGCAGTATGAAATGTATAAAAAATTGTGAAATACACTGAGACCTCTTGTAAAAAAATTATATCTTTCATTCTTGTTTCCCAGAATTTTATAGAATAAATAAATAATGTACGGTAGAATTATTATACTAAAATCTTCATTTTATCTTCAAAATGCTAAAGTTACTTCTATTTATTTCTTAATGTGAATAACATTATTTATGTTCCTATATTCAGTTTAAGCAAAAAAAAATTTAGAACAACTCTATACAAATTATATATAATTAAAAATACTCAATCGCACTTTTAGTTATTAACAAAATTAATTCTATTTTTCTTGTTTTGTAAATTAAAACATTTAAATCTTTTCTGCAAATTTAAATTGAATTAATTTTGAAATAGCATTTAATATTATAATATAATATCCACTTTTAAATGAATATTCAAATGTTTTTAGGTATTGTAGAAGTATTTTTTTACATATTTTAATAGTAAATAACTGTTCGTGATCATCATATATTTATATATGCAAAAGTATTTTTATAGAATATTAATATATATTGAATAATACTGTTATGAACTATAGGAACAATCAGTATATGCAAAAATTAGATTATTAATAAGTATCATTGTTTAAGAAATTTAAATATCCTAAATTTTAAACGTTAACATTAAATCTAATTTTCAGACTGCAAAATTTGAATACACTAATATTAACATATGAAAAGTAAATATTATAATACAATAATTCTCTAAACATATTTGCAAGATGTATTTAAAATTATTTTAAAATTTTTCTGTCAATTAAGTTTTAATACGTTCTGAATAGAACAACATTTTATTATGCATTATGATTCTTAAGTTTTCTTCATCAAATTAAATATATAATCAAATATTGTAATATATGCTTAGAAGTATAAGTGAAATGAATTAAAACTGTTTTGTCAACAAGTATATTTGATACAATAATAACAAGTTCCATTTATAACTTACTTATTTATAAAGAAAAATTTGAACAGATTATTATATTAATGAAGATGACAATGTAATTTAACTTTCGTTTGAGTCAAAAATATTTGCATTTTGGAAGTAATGTGGTAAAATGGTTCAGTTATTTCTGCGCTTGTATTGCAGTATTGTAATGCTGTAATAGTATTAGAAAAACTACAATGTATTGAAGTAATAGCATTCTGGAAACGGTAATAAAAAATATAATCTTAAACAGAAACAACATTGTGTACTTGTTTTGAGAATTAGAATCTGTTTTATTTAAATGTAATGTGAATAAGAATATTGCATTTAAAAAGTGTACACTTCTTTCCATTTTTATATCTTTTATTGTTTCTTATATTGTGGTTACTAAAATTTTCAGGGATGCCGTAAGCACTGTAAGAATGAAACTGGAGTTAAGCATCAGCTAACGAATATCAGTACAGCTGAAAACGAATAAGCCTGACCCATCCTTACACAAAAAGAGATGAGCTCACACAGTTCCGTTAAGTCGCTGGATCATCATCATCGACGTACCATATATTAACACGAAAACAAGCATCAAATATTCATACGCAGCTCACCTTTTACATATTAAACAGATAGAACTAATTTACTTAATATTAAAGAAATCATCTGTACGAATACTACCCTAAATATCGATAGTTAATGTAAACTTAGTATTCCACCCTTGACTCCCATCCAATGATATTATTCTTTTTAAACAGGATATTTAGTTTCCATTTTCAAATCATACAAGAAAATGACGTTTGCATTAAAATGCAACGGAAAATCCTTAGCAACATTTCGTATTTTCTTACTTTCGTATATATACATATATAAATATAAATTTTTGTAAAGTCGACGATCTTTGCGAGAATCATTGTCATATGCAATGTAATTGCATAAAAAAGGAAGGAAAAATGAAACAGAACAAAAAAAAATTAAATTAAAAATAATATACATACGAATTAATGTACGAAGCTATGATAATTTCAGACAATGAATGAATACGTCTACCGCGATAGGGACAGCGTTGTGAGATTTCTCCTGAACCGTAAGTTGCCAAAATAACGAATTCTAGATTAAACGAATATGATAAAGAAGTAACGATTAAACTAGTTAACGTCAAATTAAGCGTATAGCTAGGAATACGTCATACCGGTACTTTTTACTCGATTGTCTGTTTGTGTGCTGGTTCAGCGAAACTGACCGCGAGGCACACTTGACCTCGCGCAAATCAGTTCTCTTCTTATCTTAAAACTTGCGGTTCTGCAAACAAGACTTAGGTTCGAATTTCAATCATTTTTATCCATCTACACGTATATATCAATATTGTCAATTAAATTTCAAATACTGAGTAACTCTGGTGCCATTTTTATTCTGTCCCGTCGATTGCCGGATCTCTTTTGTGAGATGCAATATTTTGCACATTTCTTTATACTAAACGGAATTCTTCACAATACGATTGAAAGAATAAAAATACAGTTAAAAACTTGTATAAGTGTAAACAAACACTTAATGCAGCTTCGTCGAATTCCAAATTTGATTTTCAATTTGAATTTCAATTTGAATACATACCTCCTCATTTTAACATTTATTCTTTCTTCACTTTTGTGAACATGAGATTCACATTTATTGTAAAACATTATAATTTCATAAATTTTAAATCTGAGAGTTTGCTTCGATGTGTAAGTGAAGATGATATTACACGTGAAAACAAATTGAACATTAAAATAGATTGTAAAATTGCTGCCAGCAATAAGCGTGTGATTTGTAATAAATTTACAGATGAAATTAAGTTTACCGTTTTTATACTGACATGTGTGATTTCTGAACTATCAATTTATATATCTTTATAGTTTATTTATCATATGTTATTATTATGATTTTAATTGTTGCGCTTCATTTTAAACAGTTATTGGACAAACTTCAAACAATTGAATTGTGCAATTTTTTTTTGCTCCTGGTATATTTCAAATATACATAAATATACTAATTTCCAAATTCCAACGTTTATTTTTTTCTATTTATTTTATAATTCAAATTAATTGATTTGAGTGATTAATGAATTATTCACATAAGAAAAATAGATACTTTTTGTTAAATTTACTAAATGGATTTTTTTTTAAACTTTGGCCATTTTATGAGTATAATTAATTTCATTTTGAACATATTTATTCCTTTGTATACATAAATTTTCTTAACCTTTAAGACAATACGAAGATATTATAAATCATTAGATGTGAAATAATTTAATTTATTTTATACCTGTCTATTGTTTTAATATCTTCATATTTTTATTTAATGTATCTTATTAGGTAATGTATTTCATTTCTATTTTTTTTTATTTAACTTGAGTGTTAACAACATAGTCAAAGTATTTATTAGTTTTATACATATATAAAAATATAAATATTGTAGTAATGAACAGTTGTTGAATAAGACTTTAAAATAAATTATTTATTTTTTGTACGTTTTATTTTTTTTTATATACGAAATACGTATTCCGTTCAAATTTGGATTTAAATTCGCGTGCTCATTCTCGCCGCCGCTAGGGTGACGCCAGAGCTTCAACGGCGTTCATTAACGTCGATCGTGGTCAACGTTGGCCGTTGCGAGTTTAATTTCTCTTTTTCTAAATAGTAATATATTTACTATTTTGATAAAAATATGTATTTAAAGATTAAAGTGAATTTTTATATATCTTCATTTCAGCAGAAGTGAAGTTAATTAGAATTTATTTCATATTTAAGTAATTTTTGTTATTAAATACGAATTTAATGCATGTGTTTACTCTCGCGACTGCTAGGCGGCGCTTGCGCTCGGCTTTTCTTTTTAGAAGGCTCTAGAATGTTCTTCGTATTGTCTAACGGTTGTAACGGTTGTAACGTCTCGCCAGTTTCGCGAAAGTGTTTCTCATAGTTTTTTCTTTCAAATACGTTTAGGGAATCGGTTGTATATTATGTATCGGGAAAAGTTTCGTACACGTAATACATTACATACGCGAGAATAAGATTGGGGATTTCATATTTAGCATCTTTTTAATCGTGGGGAAAGGCAAATGTACAGAAAAGGTGATTGCATCTGTTCGTCGCACCAAGTAAGAAGAAACAATATTTTAATATAACAATTTATTGTTCAGTGTTCGGAAATGATGCCGAACAACAAATATTTATGTTGTTTATTAATTTTTATTGCTATTTGATGTATTTTTGATATTTGTAAGAAATATAGGTTATGAAACGCCTAATTCATATATTTTTAAATACAGTTTTGCAATTATATGATTATAATTTTCAATGATTTCGATCATTCAATGATTGTTTCAATCAATCAATCAATCAATGATTATAAATTTTAATCATTTATTCAATTCATTTAGAATCTACTTATCATGTAAAAATTTAATGCGTGTGAGTTACTCTTGCCGCCGTTAGGGCGGCGCGAGCGACTTATTCCTCGAGATTTTTCGAGACCATACAAAGCAACTTCGACATATCCAACGGTAACTTTTTCGAAGTAGTACTTTTATTACATGAATACATAAATTGACTTAAATATCATATATTATATATTTTAAAGTGAGTTTATAAGTTTCCAATGTTCAAGCAAGCGCTTTAAGGAATTGAATAGTTAAAAGTGTTACATTAAAATTCTTATCAGTTATGTAATTGGCTTTTATAAAAGGAGGCTACATTGCTGTTTCTAGGTTATAACAACCAACACATACTATAAATATGTGAAGTATGTACTTTTATATTTGGTGAAACGTAATTTCTGTATTTTCTATTGAGGAGGGTTAGTGATTTCAATGCCTACTGTGAATATTTACAGGTAATTTTCTAACCATTGAATTCAATATTTTTTGTGACAAATGTTTGAATTGGAAATTGTGATTTTTTGTTAATATGCATTTTGATATTTATATATTTGACAAAAATTTTGTTGAACTGAATGTGAATTTAAAGTATTAATATTTAAACATGAATTTTACCCAGTTAAAAATTTATTATTATATTTGATACAGAGTTAGGTCACCTATAATGAATTTTATTATAGAAAATTTTGGCATTCTAATTATATCTGTATTTTTTTAATGTAGTTGGAATTATAAACTTTTTTTTTATTTATTTATTTATAAGAACAACTTTATGTACAGTTATATAATTAAAATGTATAACAATTATTTAACGATTATTTGAGATGAATTGTCACTTACTGTGGAATTTAAATTAGTAATAAAAAATTTTTAATTTGAGAAAAGTTGATCAGAAAGCTATTTTTTGCAACTTGTTCTTATGTTTAAGTATTATGAACAGGGTTGGCATGATGTAAATCATTTGATTTAAGTAAATTACTTTTTGTATTGAATTTGTTGAATTAAATAAAAAATATGATCGTTTAATTTTTATGTTATATTATTCCTTATATATTTTTATTATTTTATATTATTATATTTAATATATTAAATAATTGTAACATATTTCTTAAATTAATTTTAAGAATATTTAGTTCTTTATTATTTATGTTTCAGTATCTAAATAAATAATAATTATTGGATATATATATATATATATTAGTATAAAACTAACGAGGAAATAAATTTACTGATTTAAATTATATTAATTATTCTGATTTAATTAAAAAAAAGTTTTGCGACTATAGTTATAAATATGATTTTTTTTTAATTATATATATATATATATATATAATATATTTTAACTGTATAAATTTATATAATTTTAATATTTATACAGATATGTATTAGGTGAAAAAAATTTGTTAAATTGAAATTTAACAGTGAGTGACATTTCATGTTAAGATAATAATTTAGATATATGAAATGACTTAAAGTAAAAGAATGTGATTACAAACATTCAAGCATCAAGTTACAAATAATACAAGAGTGACCCCACGGATGTCAATAATAATTTTATTGTTGAATGTTTTGTTTACATAAACTTATTGTTTTGTTTTCACTTTAATAACAACTAAGTTATTTCTTTGAGTATATTTTTTTGATTTTATATATATATATATATATATTATTTTTTTTATCATTATTTTTTATTACATTAATAATAATAATAATATATAAAATAAAAAAAATATATATAACAAATTTTGTTTTATGATTATATTGTTAAAAGCTATAATATAATTTTGAATTTTGATATGTCATTATTGTTGATGTTTTATATAAAATGTATACCATTATATTAACTTTATTACAATTATATATTAGAAGTAATATATTATATAATTATAAAAAATGAATAATATATATAACATTATTTTGTTTATGTGAAAGGTTTTTCTTATTCATGTTGTTTTCAATCGATTATTTTTGTACTTTATTGCGATGATTTTATTTATTTATTTTTGAACAGAAAGTATATAAAAATGTATACTTTTAAAAATGAAATAAGGTTTTCTGTATTTCTATTATTACATGAACTACAACATATATGACAGTTATATCTCTTTATGAGAATTATTTTCATTTAAATATTAAGTTTAATTTATTGAATTTATTATAATTTGTTGATAAACGAGAGTAATAAATGTTTATTAGATGCATAATTCAATGTTAAATGTAAATCTCATATAAATTCAAGAATATGTTTTGTTAAGTTAAAATTAGTACACGGATAAAATGTATAAAATTACAATTTTGAATATCGTTATGAAAATAACATTGCGCATAAATTATTAGAAAATTTGAAATAAAATTTCATACTTTTTTAAATTGCTTAATTTTTATATAATTTATTTAAATTTGCTGTGTATTACAAAAGTTAACTTAATTTATTAAAGTATATATCAACTTAACGGTGTATTAAGACAAATTGAAAATAATTTAACGTAAATAAAATATAACTGTCATTCAAACAACCGATCGAAGGTAAGAATAATAATTAAATGAGAATATATATATATAAATGCGTTTCAGTCTATATGTAACAAGAGTAGAAGAAATTAGAATTGTTGTGCATCACTTTTATATATTTTATTCGTAATCTATTCCCTACATGTTCATATTTACAAAACTGTAATTCACAAAAAACATTATTACAACAACATATACCAATCATATGTATGAATAATGTAACGAGAAATTGTTGCAACAAAATTATTCCGAATCAGTGCAGAAATAGAGGAAGGGAAATCAATCAATAGTTTTATCTTGTTTAATATAGGCATTTTAATTTAGAAATTTTTCAAAGGAGACAGTGATATGAATAATATAATTTGTATATATTTATATTTATGTATATTTATATACAATGAGAAGAATCTCCTGTTGATCGCATCTAATTTATTTAACGTAACGCCGTAATTCACAGCTTTAGCGAAAATATTCTCAGTAAAATTTAACTACGAAATAATAAAGGGTGATTCGCTCGTCTTTATATATAAATACCAATATTTTACACAGTCCAAGACATCTAGCGCTCGTTTTTCATGGACCAAATGTATCACTAGTTTTTGTTTTGCTTTGAAACAAATCACAATCAACTCATTACAAAATGCTTCCAATTAGCAATCATAATCAGTGACAAATTACGACCTTGATAATCATTTAAGTGGACGTGCGTCGGTTGTCCAATAGCAGTTCGTCAAGACCGTTGACTATCAACAATAGTTTGCAGTTTCGAATTTCCCTCTTCTCTCGTCATCGTTTTTTTTCTTTTTCTTTTTTTTTTTTCTGGAAGATATGGATATCATAATTCGCCGCGAGATGCCCTGTGCGCTTACGGAGAGACGACAAAGACCAATCGTGCTACGGAATCGTCGCGATAAACCTCTGAAATATACGTTTCATATTTCGCGTGACTTACTTTTAATTCCTTTTATTAATCTGTCGTATTGTTATAATGACGGTAATAAGAATAACTCATGAAACATAGTCGGAAATAATAATGTAATAGTTTTTTGTTTGTTTTTTTTTGCTTCTTTTTTTTTAATGCAATGTACAGGATATTCTTTAAGCTATATCATACATTTTGAAATAAAATACAAATGGATAAACTATAATAATGCGTTCGGTTGTTTTTTTTTCTTCTCTTCTTTAAATACATCGTTTCTGCTACTGGATGACAGTATTTTGTTTTTATTTTGTTCGTACAACTTTCTTAAATGGATGTGTGAGTGTGTTACATCTGTAGTTAGGGTCTCTTTTTTTTTTCGGTGATAAAATGGGGAAATGGGAGGGGGATAGGGGGGATAGGGGAAAGACGGGAAGGATGAGATAATTTCATCGATAATTTCACGAATGGATTCTATCTACATTTTGTGTCTTGTAAAATATTTATTAAGTTTACGATATGATTTTTTTCCAGCGTTCATCGCAGCTCGCTTTTGGCAGTCCTTTAATGCGAACCACGCAATTCACACTGTTGTACATGCTATGTTTAAATCTTCTTCTAATTCCGTCTCTGTATCGTTTAAATAATTAAAGCTATTTCCTATTCAGTATTCTAATCAGTATCTACAAAGAACCTATTTATTCTGATTCGATGAATGAGAAATCATAGGCCATTCTTCGTCATTCGTTGGTCGCGACGTTTGCGTCGCGCTTCTTTCCAAACCAAGACTTACTTCCACTTTTTGATAGTGATTGCTTCGGAGTTTAACAACTTTTTTTTTTCCCCCATTTAATTTAATTGTTTTTAAATAATTTAGTTTGGTATTAGTAATTTGAGATCGTTCATTTCGTATATAACGATACGTTCACTTCGGCATGAAAAAATCCCATTGAGTGTCTCGATTAAAACATCGTCGGAATGACGGAAATGCGTCAGCAAGGGAAATCAACGAATTAAGTAACAATATTGTCGATACGCCAAGGCAAGAGCAATCTTTGATGCACGTGACGGAATCGAATTATTGGAGCAGCAGGTTGTTAGGATCATTTAAATAAAGTACCAATGTACCGTGTTTTTTTTTTGTCCACTTTATTTAATACGATATGCGCTTAAAGTAGAACAATTGTATAAACATGCCGTTTTTGGAGGTTTATTAAAAAATAAAGAAATTTTTGGAATATATCAATTGATGAATAATTTATGCCAACTTGTTTTTTTTTTTTTTTTTTTTTCTCTCGACAACGCGCGTCACTGCGAATCAATTTTCACTTTGGTATAACAGCTTCGATACACAATGTACAAAATTTCGAAAACAACTCGAACCTCAGTTTGGATTACATTTTAATCGCGTTTCAATTAAATATTTAAGTTTTAGAAGAAACAAAACGTACGGCGGCAATTCGCACAACAAAACAATCGGAAAGCTTTCTCGCCCCCAAAAAAAGTTAAATAAATTTTCGGGAATGAACTTGATCGAATCAAAATGGGATTAACAATAATAAAAAAAAAATAGTATAATCAGATTATACCGAGGATTATAACTATATTTTACACTATGTTCAACATCGCAACGGTTATACCGCGCTTTCTAAAGTCAATGAATTGAAAAGTCGAATTAAAGTAATTGAAATGTTTGTACAGTATGACGAAATCGCGTCGCGATTTCGCTCAACAGGATTTTTTCAATAAAGCAAGTCTTTTCTGCTTTCATTTATATTAAAAGACGTGCTGCAAGTTATTCAAGTACAAAGCTTTTTTTTTTTTTCTTTTGAATATGCGTTAAATTTTAAGTATTAGAAAAATAACGGTAGAATTAAAATTAAATATGCGTAGACGTTCACTGATCTTTTTTTGTTTCACTTGCAATGCCCATTACAGTGCTCTTCATTTCGAAAATACTTATGTTCTTTTTATTCGTTTCTTTTCCTCTTTTCTCTCCTTCTTTAATAACGGACTAGAATTTAATCAGATATTAAATGTGGCTTAATCTGGTAAATACTAGTTTGATTCGTAATATCGAGTTCATCTCGCACACTCGCAGACGTTCGCTCGCTCATTCACGCTATCTTTTACTCGCCCTCTAGTAAATTTTCGTTTGTGTTAGGCATTCGATTCAAATTTAACATTCAGCTTGCAGAATTTGTATCCGACGCTGCTGCGCGTACCCTAAATTTAATCGGTGTCTATGATATCGCCCTTGTATACTTGTACGATACGGAGGATTAACTGCAATATAAGTGAGTTTAATATACAAGTCGTGTGTATTTGCTTCACCTCTGAATTCACTTTGTACAATTATTTACAAACACGTTAGTTAAGAATACGTACTAACGTTTTCGTGTGCGATTTTCTAACACTGTGCACGTTTCGCGAAAGTCCACATCCCTTCAAGACTCTACTAACTTTATTTATTCCTTTCACCCTCTTTCTTTGTTTTTTTTTCCCCCCCTTTTTTTTCTTTTTTCTTCCTTTTTTCGTCACATGTAAGCTCTATCACATTGGCTTTTCAAGCCATTTCGTATTATTTTTTGAACGTACATTGATAATTACAATTTAAATCGTGATCGTATTAATTAATGACATAATAATACTAATTCATAAATTTATTATCGTACGATTCGATAATCGTAGCCGGCATTGTCCTACAATTATCAGTCGTAAGGGTAATAAAAATGGAAACGAGACAAAAAACAATCAACCGAAAGAACTCTCTGTTTTTTATTTAGTGCGCTTTTTGACTAATAATAATAATAATTTGTTTCTCTTCTTTTTTTCTCGCTATCTCTTTTTTTTTCGACGCGATAATAATTAATCATAGTAATGATAACCAATAATTATACTGTACATGTAACTGCATTTCAATAATAATATTAATAATAATATTATAATAATAGTGATAATGGAGATAATAATGACGATAATTATAATAAACATAAAGATAATAATAGTATAATAATAGTATCAAGTATAACATTGGTAACGGTTTCATAAATCGCAAAAAGGCAATAAAGGTAAAAATTTTATACGATGGAAAAGAAGTGACGCGAATCTTAACCAACGTAGAATCACTTGTGTTTGCGAGTGAAATATATGTATAACGTCAACATCTTAACGGCTATAAAGGAGAAGAATCGGGGTCGATATATAAACGATAACGTGAATCACAATGATGCGATGGCTCACGCTTTTTCTGTGCGCGCGAGTTTTATTTATTTATTCCATATTTAATTTTTCGTTAATTTCGAATTATGATTCGACCTAACAACTGGGTACGTGAAGATTGCACTGTTACGAGAACTCGAATCTCTGTCGCTTTCAGGCCGCGCACTTCAATTCAATAATCATTTATTATTGACCTTCCCCCTCCCCCATTTTATTAGTACCGCTGAAAACGCAAAGAGATGGGAGTTCCCTCGGAATTTCGATTCGAGTGCCGGCCATTGTTCGGCAACACTCACGGCTTACGGTAGTTACTTAGAATTAAAAAGATATCTCACAGTTTGCCTTTATTTTAATTCTTTGTTCGTTGCTTACACGTCGTGTGTCGTCCAACGAGGTTGTAGTCTTTGAAAATGTTCTTTTGATTTAGCTCAGCCGAACCGGCTCATAACCGTGTGACCCCGAAACGCCACGCGCCTCGAGAACTTCTCGCCTTTGCAATCCTCTTTTTCTCTCTCCTTCTACGATAATGCCCTGTCATAGGCAGGACTCGGCGCTACGCCGAATCCTATTGCTGGCTTCTTCGATGGGTTAAAAGAAAACTTAACTAATACAACTTTCCTGCGGATTCACCAACACACAGTGTTCATTTGGCTAGACGTGCTTCGTTATTCAATAATCCCACGTCTCTTCGGGTTCGTGCTTCACTTCCTTCGGACTCTCCTCAGTGGATTGTTGCGTCGCTTGCTGGGCAGAAGACGGTCTCGGCGACGCCGTCGGAGTGTTCTGGCCCGACTTCGGACTGGGAATCGGACTGTCCCGGTCCGGTCCGTTGTTTCCAGAAACGGAAGAGACGTCACTCTGCGCGTCCTCCTCGTATCTGTCTTGGACCGGGGTCGGCTCCACTCGAACGGTCTCCTCGGCTTCTCTCTTCACCCCGTAATCATCCGTCTGCATTACGCAGACCCCGTTGATGATTACCTCGTCCCCGGTTCGTGCAGGCTCTTGCCATTCCGGGTTCACCCATTGCGGAGCGGCCGGCTTTCTCCTGTTTGACCTGACCACCGTCGGGGTTGGAGTTTCCGTCGGTTCCCGCTTTATACTGCCGCCAGAGCCCTCGGAATCTTCACTGCCAAGATTGCTCATCGCATCGTCGGCATCTTCGTCCTCGAACTCCTGATTGGGCTCTCGTTTCAGAGACCCCATCGACAAGTCTAATCCGGAGCACTGTTCTTTCAGGGCATTCCCAACGAGAGCCGCCAAATTGGGATTGAAGTAAGGCGGGTAGGTAAGCGGTACGTTACCCAGTCCCATTCGTTCCTTATGGATGTCTAATAATCTTTGGCTCAGCAGAAGCCTAAATTGGACTGGGTCGAAGGGCTGTCCAGGTTCCCGCGGTGATTGCGGCTCTGGTTGCCCGTGGGGAGACTGTTGCTTTAACCTCATTCGGTGGTTGTGGAACCAATTGGTTATGGTTCTCGACGACAGAGCCAGCTCGCCGGCTAGAAATTCAATTGTAGCGATGTTGGGGTAAGGGTCCAACGCGAAGGCCAGTCTTAAAGCTTCTTTTTGTTCTTCGCTGAAGAGTACTCGTTGCTTTTTGGCGGAGGTTGGCCCGGGTCCGGGGGAAGCGGAGTGATAGAATTCTGCTGTATCGTTGCTGGAAGTGTCAGAGCTGTTGTCGTGGCCGGGGCCGCTGCTGCGTCGCTTTTTATTAGCCTCTCTTCGCTCATTTTTCAAGGCTTGAAGTTTGTCGACATTGTGCGAGTCGGATAGCCACAGTTGCATTCGGATAAAGGGCTCTCTGCCTTTGATACTGAGCATGTGCCAGGGCTTTGGCTTGCTGAGCAGTTCACTCACGGAGCCTTGTGATAAGCCTAAAACGGCTTCGCCAAATATTTTCTGACCAATGTTATTGGCCAGAAGTGCTTCTTTTATCTTGGTGGTGATGGTTTGGGTGTCAAGGTCTTGAGTCAGAGCCGCCATTTCGTAAACGCTCGCGGACATGTGTGGATGGAGACCTCGCAATGGCGAGGGGGTCATTTGATGGTGTGGCGAGTGCAAGCTCATCTGTTGCTGTTGCTGCTGTTGCTTCTTCTGGAGCTCTTGCATGCTTATTTGACCGTGAGGGTGATGCGGTCCTGGTGGCGTCAGCATCATAGGCGGCGGTGGTTGCGGGTGTAGCGGGTGTTGCGGACTCTGCTGAGGCGGTCCAAGCTGCATCTGGCTGTCTTGCTGGTGTTGGGCCGCTGCTTGGGCCGCAGCTTGCGCCGCGGCTTGAGCTTTGGCGGCATTTTGCAACTGTTCCTGTACCAATTTTGTTGGTGGCATAGGCTTCATTGGCGTTCCACAAGCTGTCAACGGAATAGAAACGGTTGTTTAATAAAAAGATGTATTTCGTTTCATTTTAATCATAGTCCTTAAGCTCATTGATACATATTTGTCCGCGGAATTTCGCTGAAATAGTTTCGGTAGTCATAATTGGGCATTCAATTAAAGTGCGACAGTTTGATTAACGAGCAAGACGGAGCTTTGGAACTACGGCATGGATAAAGTAACAAAACATCTATATTGACCTGAGTTAAACTTACGAGGCAGGCCGCCGTAGCCGCCGGTCCTCATCAACTTCTCAGGAGCGATTTTGTACTGACTCGCGACCAACTTGTGAACTGCGTTGTCGTCCTCCAAGAACATCTTCATTCTGATGAAGGGTTCCCGTCCTTTTTGCGTTAACATGTGCCATGGTTTCGGACGCGCAAGAAGATCTGATACCGAACCTTGCGATAAACCCAAGACAGACTCGCCGAATAGACGCTGGGATATTGAATATTGGGAAAGTTGTTCTTTTACCTGAAACCAATGGGAGTATTATTTTTTTTCCTTTTCAGAGTTTTGGGATTAATCAAAATTTGACATTATAATTAATGTAGTATAATAAGCGTACCCTTTTAACGATATCTTCGGTGTTCAGATTATTATACATGTCGAATTGCTGTTGAGTGATTGGAGGAAGAACAGCTTTCAGTGGTCTTTGATTGGCGGAGTGATGTGTCGGGGTGGACGGCTGACTGATTAAGCTATTAGTGATGGAGGCCATTCTCTGAAGGGGACTGGCCGCAGCGGCACTGGGAAATTCCTCATTCGGTGTCATTGCAGGTGGAAGTATCGAATTGCCTAATGGTGAACTGGCGCTGGAGCCACCCGGAGTCGATTGGGGCCCGGTGGCTTCTTGCTTGGGTCTGACCAGTGAGAACGCGCTTCCTGCATGCCTAATCGCCTCCTCCATCTTTTCTTTCTCTTCCTCGGACACCCCGTTCATCATTTTGTTTCGCGGGTCCATCTTGCCCAAACTTAAATCCTGAACACTGCCGGCACCGTTGGTGGCCAAATGATGTTGCTGGAGCGCTTGTTGCTGAAGTGCTAATAAACTTGGAAGTCCGGGAATGGCGGGCAAAGCGGCCAAGGCTGGGTTTTGTCCCGATGCAGCGTTCAGCTTTTGCAGTTCACGGTGATAAGCGTCGAGGACCATTCGTATGTCTTCTTGAGTTCGCTCCATACCTTGCAGTCCTTGGGCGCCACTGAAAAAATGTGGAAACATTGCACTAAAATTAATCGAGGTCACGTGCTGTCCTCAATATAGGTCATTTTGGTTATATATTCGTTTTCATCGATGAGCTCGATAAAAGTAACGTTCAATGGCGATTGTTGCAAATAGTTAACAGTTGATTTAATTCCGGCTCGCATTAAAGCGAGGGATCGAAGCAAATAATGTGTAATGAACAATCACATCTCTTCGCACGACAGGTAAATATAGCAAAAGTATTACGGAGTTGAATAACACTGTCGTTTGAAGGCACGTGAAAAATATAGTTAAACTGGTCTACCCGGTGTCCTTGTTGAGTTGCAACTTGGACGATAAAAATCTGCCTCTGTATTATAGTAATTGAATTATATCGTGAGTATTTGCGACACAACAAGTGAATATGAATTCGCGTACGGCTGTCATTTCTAGTTAACGCCAGTTTGTCTGGCACCTGTAGACCGTCGTAGCAATTCGAAAAACAAAATGTCTCGTTCGTTTCGTTATTCTTAGGAGTCAAGTGAATCGTGTCATCGCCTCGCGAGGGCCGAAAATAAAGCGCGTAATGATGTGCGTTAGAAGGACGCACTTCATAAAAGCACAGTTCAAACTGCTAACGTATAATAATTACTTCTTGGCGTGATCGATTATTATATGCAGAGAAAAGATTCAGAAAAATGACTACGATTGTTAGTAAACTGGGCCCATACTTGTACAAATTATCATTTTTATAATAACATTCCTTCTCTTTTCGAAAACGTCACAGTAAAATTATTATTTCAGCTTTTGCAAATTTGATCTATAACGAGACGGTTGACTGGAAATATCCAAAGGTCAACCAGGAGAATATTGTTCGCAACCTTAAGTTAGTACTTATTTTTCTCTTTGCATAGAGTTAAGATATTTTACCTTGGCGGGAAGTCACGCGGTCCTCGCAAATCTTCAACGCGTCTACCCATCAGCTTGGCCAGTTCCTCCTGATAAATTCTAACAACCTTTTCTTGCGGAATGTCATCGTTTTCATACTTTTTCAGTCTACGATTTTGGCTGTCCAGGCGGTCTTTGGAGAACGGGCTGGGACAGCCGACGCGACTCGGACTCTTACTGTCGGCGTCGTTGGAGGCATCGTGCTCGCCTCTCAATTGCAGGTGTCCTGACTCTGATAGTATATGGGCGATCCTCTCGTCGCTCATATCGGGCGGTCCACCCTCGGGTGTTCCGCGTGCGAATGTCGGCATACCTTGCTCCTTGCCTGAAACATACTCTACGGGTGAGGCACAACTTGTGGCTTGTTCTTACTGTTTTTTCGTTGCGCTACAAAATTACAAAAATAACAATCATGCAGTCCTATCTCGTGTACGTGTATACCGTCATCAAAACGTATTACGATTACAAAGATGAAGAAGTAATTTGGGATTGTTTTCTTGTCCGCTAAAATGTATTAAAGTTACCGGTTGTATCTGCCTGTTCGGTGCTGTATAAGTGAGTGTATGAAAAAAAAAAAAAACTTCCTATCGTTTGGCGATCGAACCGAGTAGAGAATCTGATAGCAGTCATTAAGAATACGTCAGACGGCTATGAGAAATCGAAGGTGAGAGCAATTAATGTAAAGCAAAATCGATGGCAGTCGGAATGAACTCTTAACGACAGTGTATGTCGCCCGGGATAATTAAAATATCCTCTCCTGAGACCTCTCCCTTGCGGTCTCCGTCCCTGTTTTCGACTCGAGAGTATCCTCCTACGTGTTTCCACTCTAATTGACCAATCAGCCGCAAGATTCAAATAAATCAGCTATCGATTCGTCCGTTCGATTGCTCTTCGCGCCACTGTCAAGTACAATCGAACGCGGATTCGAGACGAGGGTCGCATTTTATTTTCCCCAGTCGAGTGGGCTCACGTGTACTTTTTTTTTTTTTATCGAGAACGAACAGACTGATCGAGCTTTGAAACGGAAGACAAGTTTCCCTCCCCACCACCCCTTCCCCCTGGTACCCTCGAATTATCTTTCGAGTGGTACGTGCTTTTTGGCGCGGGCATTAATTATTAACGTTTTCACGGTTAAACAGCTTTCTTTTGCAATAACAATAGTATTTTTTCGTCACCACACCGAGGGAAGAGCGTGTAATTGTAAACTGTGCTCCGGGTAGCTTCATTTAAGTTTCAAATTGTTGGACTGTTAATTGCATTTGGAGGATGCAGAGCGCGAATATGGGTGGAGCGAAGATTCCTAGTGGGAGTGCGGGGGACTCGCGACACGAACGTAGCGAGCAAAATGTATGCGTAGGTATAGGTTCCTACGGACTGTGCACGCGCATCGTCGCAACGCTTGAATCTGTGCCAGCAGACTTCGTCTAGTGCCAGCTATTCTCCCGCCGCGCCGGGTAGAAATGGCCGCTCCAATCTATACTTCTTTTTCCCATCCGCGGATTTCCAATGTAACGCTGCAAAATCGTAACGTCTTCTAATAGAGCAACCGCAACAAATTATTCCCCGCAATTGCCCCGCCACGTTGCGCGTTGTCGAATGTAGAATAGTATTATGGATTTTCGATAAATAAAACACGAAAGTAGAGCCCTCGGAATAATACGAAATTTTTGTGATTCACGCTCGAGTGACAATGAATAATCATAACAATAATGGGAAAAAAAAGAAAAAAAAAAGAGGAGGAAAAAAGAATTATACATACTCGTACAATTCATGAAATATAAAAGATTGTACGGCAAATTGATTTTATTTTAATGAGTCGAAGCACATTCGATGAGTCACGCTAATTTTCGTTTCCGCAGGATGGTTAAAGTTATATTCGTATAGATATAATTACAAGTGTTATGCTTGGCGTGTCACTCGAAACGTCAAAATCAGCCCGAGACGTCCGAATAAAAGCGGCCTGACACAGTCGGCGGATCTGCTCGGTAAAAGCCTGTGGCCGCCGAAGGAAGCCGCGTTTCGCGAGCCATTTATTTAGCCTCGTAAAATGTGTCGCCGGCGTCGACAATGCGCGGCTTACAAAACGCGTTATGATTGCCTGGGAAAATGCGAGCGACGGGGCTTTTAGGCCACTCGCGTTAGGCTTAAGAAATTCGCCGATTGTTGCTACGTTGAGAAGCGGATGAACCATTGTTGCGCCCCGGCCACGCTGAGAACCCGATAAAATCGCCGTACCCGCTAATGAACAAAACAAAACTCGTTCGCACTCCGATCGTGGCCGAGCCGCGTGTATATATATCGAGGGTACCCGCCGAGCGCGGATAATTGACGGTGAAATACGCGCCGCTTTGCGAGCCGGCGTTCCTTCTGCCATAACAGCGTCCAAGTGCAATTAGGAGGTATCGTCGGTATCGCCGTTGCGAAGCCACTCTCATGACGCAATTACCAAATGGCTAACCGCGGAGGCAACAAGAAAATATAAACCTGGCGACGATTTACTTTCCCATCGGGACACAAAGCAATCGCCGTGTCGACTTTTTCGAAATTTCCAGCTCATTGTCGCGAGGACAACGTCGGTTGGGAAGAAGAGAGAGAGAGAGAGAGAGAGAGAGAGAGAGAGAGAGAGAGAGAGAGGGATGGTAGAGAGAAAAAAAGGGGGAAAGGTTAAGTATTTTATAATTCCGAGCGAGGTAAATGACTTTTTCTGCGAAACGGCCGGAAAAGATGACGGGTTAACGAGGTTGGCCGCGCATTGATTTCTTGTTGCGTCAACGCCGGCACAATAACGTCTCAATTGGAGGCCAGCTGGCCGATGAATCGTTGCGTTCTGGAACTTTCGAAAGCTTTCGCCACGCTGGCTTCTCCAAGGTCGCACACAAAGCTTGACGATTTCTGGCTCATAAATCATAACTGTTCGCTGGATGTTCGCGGACAAAGCTCGCGGGATATTCGCGGCTATTTAGTCCCGGGTAGTCGGGTGCTGTCCTATGCAACAAAGATGCCGCGAGATGAGCCATCTTTCAGGCCGCAAAAACTTTATAATAATTAGCGATGAGGAACGGCGAAGAATCGGATAAGGCTGCGTAATGCGGAACACAAAGGCATTTTCCGCCGCGCCGACAGTGTTAACGGATAGACGTAAACTTGACGACATCAACGGTAACTAGTAGCGCGGCAAAAAAAAAAGAAAAAATGATATTAAACTGGCGCGTAAAAACACAATACAATTTCGACAGTATTTATGGCGTTGCGCCGTTTGTTTCTCGCGATTTTTCCCTTCTTGTTTGTTAGTCGGCCGCGGATTCTTGAATGGAGGCCTTATCTCGTTGCTCGGGTAACTTTTTTTTTCTTTCTCACTCTTTTTTTTTTTTATGCAATGCATTGAAGGAACTTTCAATAATAAATAATGCACGTGGTTTCCCACATTTCATAATTGCGAGCGACGGCACGTGATTATCGACTTGATTCAACGGAAGCTACCGGCGAGCAAATTGTATTTGTCACGGCATCGGTTCAGTTACTTTCACGTTTTATCTCATAACCGGACGTTAGCTGGGAACATTAAATTATATAAACAGCGTCATCGTGGTGGTAATAATATTGTACTCGTCACAATGGACTGTCTAAATTTGTCGAGCGATCTACACCGGTGCCTTTTTAACGACTGGCATACAAATTTAACCGCGATACTGATACCAGAAATATCAACGTTTGTAACACGGGAACGATACACTTCTTAGGTTGGGAAATTCGGGTAACCCTTCTTCAGAGATTACGTGATTAGCATTTAAAATTAACATTCAAAATTACGGTGTTGTGATTTATTTATTCGTTTAATATTGATCAATTTGCTTGCTTGCGAAAAGAAAATGTGAAAACAATTTAGTAGCTTTTATTAGTAAACGGGGAATATATTTAGTCTTATAATATTCTACAAACATCAATTGTAAGTTTTATATACTTTAATAACTAAGAAATACATTTAAATAAATGCTAACGTTGAAATTTTGCTAACTTAAGGTAGTAAAATGTAGCCAAATAAAATAATTAATTTTTCTCCAAATATCTCATAAATAAATCTAAACTATTATTTTCTTTTTCTTTTATTTGATTAATTTTTGTCTCGGACATATTATGTTTTTAATCGAATTTCAAACAATCGAACTTTGTGTTAGAAAGTTGTTTATTTACTATTATTGGACCCCGAAACTACGAACGAATTTAATTGACCGAATGTAAACAATATTTTCTTTGTTGACATTCGGATGTTTTCAGTCATTATTTCAAAAATAGAAAGAATATTATTATAAAAATAATAGTTTGAACTTGTGTGTATCCCGTTTACTAACAAACTTAATTATTTTTCTAAATCATTTCTCTTCACATATAATAACCTTATTAATATAAATATAATTGATGAAGTATTTTTTGATAATTACCACAAATTATTGATATTGAAATTTGCAATGTTGTAAGAAATAAAATATTAAATATTGTAAGACTCTTATGAAACTCAACTATTCAACATCTCTCGTTCCTTAAATTTTAATCAAAAAAGGTCTTTTGGAATGTATAATTGCGAAGTCATCAATTGCAAATATTGCTTAATCCGCGCAATAAATTGCATCAAAGTAAACGATAAATCGGCATGGTACGTGCCCCTATCGATTCCATAATTTCCGTTGCATCACAAAAGGAAGATACAGATGCAACGTTGATTGCAAAGATTGAAGAAACTTCAATTCGCGGGAAATCGTGACAGATCTCCTTGCCGAGAGCAATAATTTGTTCGCTACCCGGATAATCAGTAAAAGTGTTAATTTAGCACGGCGATAACCGCAGCCCCGGTTGTGTTCTAGGCTCTCGCGTCGAAGTGTTCCCGCTTTACGTTTCTCTTCGCGAGTCACCCTTAACAGCCCCTTGCTCCCAGGAGCTATTAGTCGAAACAATATGGATGCCAAATGCCACAATTGATAGTTCGAAACAAGGCGAAATTGAGTTACGTACATTTAATACAGACGTACTTATGCCTGCGTACACACACACACACACAGCGAAATCACACTCTGTCACACACCGCCACAGGACTTGTTCGCGCTAACCCAGACACACCGAGGCAGATCCGGAGCGCTTGCTTTGTGGATCCTGTCTTTCATCGCCGACTAAACGGGCTTTGACAACAATGGAAATGACGCCACGTCATCCGCGCGTTGCTACATCGCTCATTTCGTTTTTCGCGCAATATCCGACTCTTAAAACCCGATGATCCGTTAACAAGTATCCCAAACAATACCGCAACGAATTCGCGAGTTCAATTTCGGTCCGCTCTCGGCCGATCGAAGTTTCGCGCTTCAGACTATAGGCACCGAAATTGTTCCACGGATGGACAAGGAGCGGTGTAATGAAACTATCGGGCTTAAATCGAAACGAACATTTCAAGGGACAACGGGCGGAACGTCTCGCGACAAACAGAGCGGGTGGGTAATTGGTTTTCTTCTTCTGTCGATTGGTTAGTATGTCAGCGGAATATTAATTATTGGCAGTGCGAGGCAGGAGGAGTAGAATAGTGAAGTCAAGAGATGTAATGATTGATGAGCGAAGTAAATTAATCCAGAAACCCATAGTTCTAAGTGGTCGCGTACTGTGTCAACACCAAAGACGGAAGGAAGGTTCTGTTCTTACCTTTCTTGGGGATGAGAGACTTGAGCAGGAGCACGGCGTTGTCGTCGCAGGCCCAGCCGTGCATTTTCCGGTAGCTGTCGCGGCCCTTCTCGGTCAACTTGTCCCACGGCTTAGGCTTACTCAGCAGCTCACTCACGGTGCCCTGACTGAGACCGAGCACGTACTTGGCGAAGAGTCGTTGGCCGATGTTGTGGATGGACAGCAATTCGCGTACCCTCCTGGCTATATGCAAGGTGTCCAAGTTTTGCGACGCGTACTTGTCCATGTTGTAACGCAGCATCTCTTGCAGTCTGGCTTCCATGGGGTCGCCCTTTGGTATTAGGGAATCGCCCAGGCGTCCGGTCATGGCGGCGGTACCAAATTCGTCGCCGAATCGGAAAGGATGGGTGCGATCGTCGAATCGAAACGGACCCTTTAGGCTGTCCAAGACGCTGAGACTGCTGATGTTGTTGTTGTTAGGAAGGTGGTGGCTGTTGTTGTTGTTGTTGTTGTTGTTGCTGCTGCTGTTGTGGCAGGGCTCCTCGGCGGGACTTTTGGGTGGCGGTGCCGCGTGAGTGGTGTTTTGGCCGTTGACAGTGGCGTTGTCGGCGCCGGAGTTGGGTGCCTGCAGACTGGCCGGTGGCGAGGTCAGGGTTGCGGTGGAGGATGGGGTTGGCGGTGCCGGGGTCTCGTGACCCGGTATCGGCGTGGGAGCCTTTTCGGACGCATCTAGACAACCGGCCGTGCTGGTGAGGGGAGTGGTCGACTTGACCGATGCGCTTGACGATGATGTCGGATCTGTTGGCGATGGAAGATGGTTTAGACTACTGGGCGTCGTTGACGGGTGTAGCTGGGTTGGTTGTTGGGAGGCTTCTGGCGTTTGTTGCTGTTGCTGCTGGCTCATGATCGGCCTCTCCAAAGAGCGCCTCCATTTGGCGACGATCTCTTCGCCGAGGAATGAGCCGAACGTTTCGACGTTTTGCAAGGGCGGCGGGAATAGGATGCTGGAGGTCGTCGAGGTAGCGGAAGATGGAGTCGGGGTCGAACGTGTCGGGAAGGTTTGTTGGGGGGGTACGAGGGATGATGGTGGCGCGTTTAGCACCCCGTGCGGCGAGGCGGTTGCGGCACGCTGCAGGGGTGACGACAGTCCACCTGCAACCACCAAGCAAAACAAGGGATCCCGTCAGCGCGCTACAACTATTGAGCTCTCGTTTCTTCTTCTTCTTCTTCCTCTCTTTCGTTTTTCTTTTTCTCTTTCTCTCGTTTTCTCTTTTCGTTTGCACTGAGGCCGTCCGTTTGTTCGTGAATTAATATGTTATGAATTAAGCTGATTGTTGTGCACAAACATTTAAGTTAAAAAGGTATTGTAAGAGGGATTTTGACTTTATGCAGCATATTCTTTTTAAATTGAGATTAATGGTTAAAAAGGAATGCAAGTAAATATGAATTGGGACGACCTCGAGCTTCTTCGGGGTGGTCGACCATTTCGGGACCCGACACTCTCTTTCGATGCTTCCATTGCCTATCGTTGTTTTCAGTTATAGATTAAACAGATACGACATTTACAAGCGACAGTGAACGGATGTAGTTCAAGAAATCTTATTCCTTTAATGTTGTATGAATTTTACTTGGAGGATCATCTTCGAGCGTATCATGAATATCGTGGAATTATGCTTATGTAAATAAATGTTTTTGATCATATTGCTAGGTAAATGAAAAGAAAATGTTGGTGATATACCTTTTTAATGAAAAATTATTATTTAAAAGTGAACGATCGCGATGTGAAGGTACGTTTAAGCTATATTACGTCGTACAATTTTCATGTTACTATGTGAAAATTAAACGATAAAGTGGTAGACAATATATTTCTTTCGATAAAAAATTCTCTTTTATTTTTCTCAAAGAACTTAAAAACATCCGATAAAATATAAAGTTTTAAATATTTCACATACATTTGATTAATGAAATTTATTCCGGGTCTATAAATTACATGAATTTAAAATGAATGTTCGATTAAATCGCGTAATTTTTATGATTTTTAATTAATGAAATTTAACAATCCAAATACTTCTTTGTCATGCATTTTTTTGATATCATTGAACGATTAATAAACTTTCAGTATTTAGTTTATAGAATTTATCCGACTGTAAACTTCTTCCCGGTAAAATATTTCTATTCCCGGTGACATTAAGTTAAAAAACGTACAAATAATTCTTAATTGTTCATTCCCTGAAGCATGCAATTACCAATTTCTAATATTATTCCCCAACTATAATTAGAATCGACGTGTTAAATTATTCTAACTAAAAAAAAACATCTCGTTTTACTCAAAAAGCGCTAAATTTATAATGTGAAGAATTACCTCAAGCTTTTTTCTTGGACCAATAAAAATGCTCGAACCCACACATATATATAAAAAGAAACGCAATTTGGCAATAAGATTTCTTGAAGCGCATTCGTTCAAGAAATTTATCAGGAAACGTACACATAACTCGTTTACACGACTCGATATTTTGAGATTTAGCTTTTCGAGCTCGTGACACAGAACGGGTGTAAGGGGTTGGAGGGGGGGGGTGGGTCTGAATTTGCGGGTGGGACACATTGGAGAAGCAGACGCAAGGGTTCGGTAGGTTTGATTCAGAAGGGGTGACGTTGCAGTATCTCCCTCTGCCACTCCGTCTCTCTCCCGTTCTGTCCTCTGGATCGATTCATAATAAACTCGGTACCCGAAACAATGGTCCAACACAGAGGCAAATATTGCGAATATCGTCCACAAATTTGCGTGCACGGAGATTTACTTTTTGAAGTAGAGCATGACGATGGTACGGATGAAGAATCGGGAGGGAAAGCTGGCGATTTGGGAGAGGTTACGTGTATTTGGTTGGGTTAGAGTGTCTGCAGGTATACTCTAAATACTTTGAAAAAGGGGGAGACAAAGAGAGACGGAGCGTTGGAAGCGTGACGCCGGAGCAAGAGAGACCGGGAGATAGCCAGGGGCGGAAG
>JABFPN010000633.1:0-41327 GCA_022817305.1 Leptoteleia sp. ZL-2020
TATCAAGTTTAAATATGAATTTGGTCATCAAATTAAGGAAGAAACCTTTGTATTAAACTTGTAACAAAAAATGAAATAAAATTTCAGAGCAAATATAAAATATTTGCATCTTGTTATCTTATTGAACTATTATTATTATATTATCGAACTACACGAATAACTGGAGTTGTAGTACAAAATTATTATTCTCGAAGCTTACTCTCATTACTTTATATAATTATGTGAAAAGAAATTTTGATAGAAAGTCATTTTGATGAGGTATTTATTAACTGTCTGCGACAAAACAATATATTAACTGAAAAATGTATTGCATTTATGAAAATATTTATCTTTAACGTTTTTTTTTTATAATGTTAAGTTTCAAACATTAACACGATAACAAGAAATGCTTTAAACTGAAACAAAATTGATGTAATTTTTCGTTCTTCGATTTTATCAAATTATGTAACTGGCTCAAAAAAAAGTTTTAGTACGTGACTGTAATTTGTAATGACCAAATACGAAGCGTACGAACAAGTTGCTCTAGCTCGTCAAGAAATCTCTTTAGAAAGTAGTCAGAGAAAATAAAATATAAACATCACACGCCTTTTAATTTCTTGATAAATTCCGAGGAGTGTAAATGCCAAAGTAATGATAATTTGCGTCTTTACATCTTTCTTATTGTTATGGTTATAAGAGTAAAAGTGCAACGCATAAATTTTGTTAAACAAGACGTCGCCGTTGATTTTTACATGTTAATCACTCATCAATATTCAATGTTTTACTACACCAGAATTACACGGCGGATCAATTTTGTAATACATGAATATAATTTGTCACATATTTATATGCAAAACTCACAAAATCCTAAATTAATTCTTGCATGAATATTCATAAATGCCCGATGATTTTATCGTTTTCTTTTTCTTCTTTGCAATAATGAAGTGTAAATATTTTAGAACTTAATATAAAACGCTGTACTTTACTCAAAACGTTGCACGATATTTAAACATTTAAAGATATTCTATATTTTAAATTTTTACTTTATTTAGGTAATAAGGTATACCTTGCAGTTATTGTCAAAAAGTTCATTAGTAGTATTTTAGACAACTGTTTCAAAAATATTTTGGTGCGTTTTACCACAATTTTTACTCTGCCGACACGGTAATTTTTCCTATATTGCACAGTAATTTTTAATCTCTTATTTCCAGTGTATATTAAAGTTATTATAATATATAATAACAACTACCAATAAATTTCTCTCAGTACATCTAAATATAGAAAGTACAATGAAACGTTATTATCCCGGACATAAAAATTTCCGTCGTTCTTTTCGACAAATGCCTCGGCAATATTCATTTCTCGTTCATTGAATCACGCTCACTCGACATTGCGTTCTCCAAATATTGCTCGCAAGTGTCTCCCGCGAATAATATCGGCCGTTATGAACCGGCAATATTCTTATAATGTCAACCGAAGCAATTTCGCCATGCAAATCGAAATATATATTACGCTGCAAATGTGACTAGCTGGCATTACAAGAGCGCATTACGTCAAATGTCGTAAAAGAATTATCTATCAAATCAATGCCCGATGGTGCATTTCCTCGGCGACGAAAAAAAACAAAAAAAAACGCGTGTTATTAGGGTCAGCGGATGGCGGACAAACGCCTGGTTTCGACGGACATTACAAGAACATTGCAGGGCGAGAAAACTTGCCGCCGCGATATGAGTCGGCGAAATCCGATAAGAATATCTTGGCGACAGTTTTCATAGGGGGTTGTGTGTATGAAAATATACGAATGTGACGTGCCGTAATACGACGCGACGAAACATTGTTAAAAAGTGGAGTACGCCCGCTAGTCTTGGTGCATTTGACAGTTATTTGAGCGGAAACATTCAAGGCGCCACTACAATCCAAACGTCTTTTTTCTTCGCGAAAACTTGACTAGTTATTTGTCTTTGAAATAAAAATGCCGAATTTCAAATTCACTGAACCGAGAGGAAGAGGCGGACAAAGTTGTCGGGCGAATACGAAGAAAATTTATTAACCGCGAATTAATCGTGTTAAATTTAGGAGATGTTCCAAAAATTTCTGTTGAGTATAATAAAAATTAAGAATATTAAATACCGTAACCTCTGATGTAATAAAAAAAAGTATGCTATTTTTCGTACTATTTTGTTAACAAAGGGGTAAAGTTTTTAGATTTATTTTAATGAATAGCAATTTGACGTTCTGAAATCTGCTATATATAAATGTTAATTACGAAACTTTATTAATTAAGAGAATTAAGGAACAAAGCATTCTTAAAATGCAAAATATAAACAAACAACATCAAAAGCAAGGGAATAATGCAAATCTTGTTAATAATGCAAACCTTGTTTCTGTTTTCTTGTTAGCAACAATATTAATATATCCCAGGCAAAAAAAATATGAGAGGAGAAAGCCGTCTTATTTTGTAACTCCATTATCAAAATCATGTTCCCTCGTCATCTTTGTTCTGGACTAATTTAATTGGCAACTGTATAAATATCTCCCTCGTACTAATATATTAAGTACGACGAAGTAAAAACAAGTTCGCAAACTGGATAACGATCGAAAAAACTGCAATTTGCCCTGAAATTTAACCGGTTACCTTATTTGCCAACTGTCTGCGAAAGTTGTTTAATCACAACTCGGCTCAACATAATAAATGAAAATCTCGAGGCATCGCATCCTCGGGAATAGCGTTTTTATTTTGCTTAAGCCGTTGCCTCTGCAGGTATAACAAGGTTGACAACGGAACTGCACTTCCTCTTCTCCCAATTTTCACTCTTTAAATTCATAGTTCGTTGCTCATACGCCGTTCAGACGCCCAGTCTCGTTCTACCTCTACCACCCCCCCTCCGGACTCCAAACTCACCTGTTCCCCCCCCCTTCCGTCCATTTTTTCGCCCGCCTGCTTATTTTCATGGATACAAGAATAGAGTTTTCTAAGAAAAGTTTCTCGTTATTCTTCTTTCTTGAAGCCGCGATGTCACTTGTGGAATTCTGCATGCTAAAGGTTCTTCAACGAAATTTCCTCCGACGGCGTACTTAAGAGCCCTGGAAATGTTTTCGTTTTCCGCGAAGCGTTTTTACCATGGAAAGATTAAATGAAAAACATTACGTTATTAAATGCGTTCGAAAGCAAAGCGATGCCCGCCGTTCTCGACCGCGCGTTCAGAAATGGCTGACGTGACTGCGTGCGTTACGTCCATTTGTTAGGATTAAATTTGCAGAGCTCTTTTGTTCCTTTTATTTCCTTCGAATGAACGTCGTTCTTCCGAAATGTAATAAAGTATAAAGTAGAAAAAATAACCTTTTTAAATCTGTGGTCCGCGGTTCATTAATTATAAACAGAGAAATATAAAGTAATGGATGGAATAATAACTGATGATTAATCAACGTTCGAAAATATGTTGATTGATAATGATCTGTGGCGTTAATATAAATGCTTGCTTACCGATGATTACCGGTTATTAATTATTTATTCTTAATGGGCAATGGGGGTTTTAATATTGACGTTGTCTTTTATCTCGCGTACAGCGTGTCTGTTTAACGTGGACTGTTTCACGTTCAATTATTGTCGAAAAAAAAATTTAAATACAATACTATTCTTGATTTTAAGTGAACATATTTTCCTTATCAAATACTAACTTCTTAAAACAAGTCCAATAATAAAACTTTTGTCAAGTACCTCAATTGTCCAAAAATGGTTATTTAAATTTCAAAATTAGGTAGCACGTTCGCAGAAATTTTAATATAATACAAATGAATGTTTTCACAGTTTAATATATACTGGAATAATAAAGTAATAAAAGCAAAATTTCATGCAATTAAACCTTTCAACAAAGTATGATTTTACTTTTTAATAATACCCTTCAACGGTGTACTTACAGTTTTTATTTCCTTCAATTGTAAACTTCATTTTGATTACAATACCGATGCGGAAAATGTTTCTGTGGCTTAATCTATGGATGAGCTTTGAGTAATTGCCATTTGTAACTGTATACGAGTTTAGGTGAACATCCATGGGACGGGCTACGAGAGTCTATATTAATACAAATAAAAAAAAATATTAATTTTAATATTTCAAAACAAAAGATATTACGTTTCATAAAATATAATTCCCTTCTCTTATTAAAATAGAAACTAAAATGATGCAAAGTAAATAAAATTCTCTCGCAACTTTTTCAATGATATTTTTCAGTGGAAAGTATTCTGCGCTTGTATTTCACTCGATGTGAATTACATTATATGAACATAGTACATTCAAACACTACTTCAATATTAACTACAAATCCATGTGTAAATGAAGTGCTGCTTATGCTTTTAAACAGAAAAGTGTTGATCATGCAAGCGAAAACGGATTTGCTACTTCAACACTTCACGACTCCAAGTGTTACTTTAGTATATTTTACACCAAGGCAAATCATAATGAATTAATTTTTCTACAAATTAAAAATGTTCTAATAACATGAAATAAATGATCTCTTACGTGTTATTATTATTAAATAAAACGCGAATTTGCAGATATTTACGTAGTGGGCAAACAATTCGAACAAATTAACCAAAGCTACACTCTGAGAATTTGCTGAATTTCATTTAAATTCATAATAGAATTCATCTCACTTCCCTTCATAATTTCTACTATCACCCCAATTTAAACATGTTAATTCAATTGACCAGAAAAGTGAAACATAAATTTTAGGCACAAAACACACGTTTCGAATGAATTCCCACTGACACGAATTTCGCAATTTATCGAACTCGAAGCCGGACCAAGCGAGGACTGTGGCGAAGAAGGTGCTTTCGTTACTTGTGCACGATTCCGCTCACTTGTGCAAATTTTGAGCTCAGTACGTGCTAATTCATCATAGACGTGCCGCATCTGTAACATTTACGACGCGCCATGAGTGTTTCTTGTAACTTTAAGACGATCAATCCGCCGAGTGGGCGGCGCCGTTTCGATTGTACCGACGTCCCTTTCGCCACGTCCAACAAATTATTTGCCCTAAAATTACACATTTCAAACGCTTATTCTATTTATAAAACCATTTCGCCGACCTATTTAACAATGCCAAGAATTTCTGGTTAAAGTTCAAATTGCTCGAATTTGAATTGTCATGCAACATAATGTTTGCATAAGATTTGAGGAAAATTTCGTCCCCTGATATTACTTAAAATTTCTCTCGCAT
The DNA here is from genome assembly GCA_022817305.1 of Leptoteleia sp. ZL-2020. Taxonomy (NCBI): domain Eukaryota; kingdom Metazoa; phylum Arthropoda; class Insecta; order Hymenoptera; family Scelionidae; genus Leptoteleia; species Leptoteleia sp. ZL-2020. The sequence continues at coordinate 5,199 of JABFPN010000633.1, forward strand.
GAAATAATAAACAAAAGCACGAGACAATGTTAATAATAATAATAGTAATAATAATAATAATAATAATAACAAAGTGCGATTGTTCATAAGTTAAAAATATTTGAGACAAGGGCAGTGTTTCGTTATTTTTAATTATGTCCGCTTTTCTATTGAAACAGAATTCGTTTAGAATCGTAAACTGCGCACGGTGCACCCGCAGGTATATAATTAAAATGCGCTGAAAAATTCTTTTTTACGGCAACCAGACAAAGTGTATCTCGGAGTCATAAGCATTTCATTCAGTTTTGACGTTGGTAAAGGCAAAGCTCGAAAGGCTGCAGGGAATCATTTATATATAAACATACCTTAAATTGTATTCCGCCGCGATGATATTTGCGGCAGACGCGCACGTCCGACAAATGCTCGGCTGCGCTACTGAATATTGATAGGAATTTATTACTTCGCATCAATTCCAACACCGACGCACGGCAGTTGTTTTATTTCGCGGAAGAGAATGCTCCTTTCAAAAAACGAAAACATACCTTTTTATCGAATTAATCATTCATTCTTATTTCCAACCAAAAATAGAAGAAAGAAAAGTGAACAATAAGCTCGAAATGTATTTCTTGCAAATGAGAAAGTAATGACGGTTTTCTTTTTGTTTTATCATTTTATATTGCGTCAAAACGAAGGAATAAATTTTTACAACTTCTTTGTATATCTATAATTTTGTTACAAATGTGACATTAAACTGGAAAATGAAAAATAAATTTTCGTTTCATATTGCACGCGAAACAAATGTAAAGGAACATCTTTTTTTTTGCGTTCTCAATTTCGTCGAGGAAGCATGATCGGAATGCAGAGTTGGATTTGATTGAACGGAATAGGCGAAAAAACTCCAACCCAAACCATAATGTCATATAATCCTTGTATCACTTTATTTTATGATAACTATATCAATATCTCTTACATGTACAGTTTTCTTTTTATCCTCTTTTTTTTTCATCAGATTATAATTACATACAACGCTTTTTCAACATTTATAATATTTTTATAACCTAACAACATTTAACGCATTTATACGTTCTTATCGTTACGTTAAATTTATAATAATAACAATAGTAAATTTAAATGTACTAATGTTAATAATAATACACTATAATAATGATATTATAGTAATGTAATAATAATCTTCTTCATAGTCAGAATAATGTTGATACTAATAATAAGAATAATAAGAATAATAATATTAATAATAATAATAATGATGATAATAATAATAATAATAATAGCAATAATAATGATAATAAAAAAGAAAAAGTAATAATCATATATAATAATGATTTTTTACAATATTTTTTTATTTATCAGTTTGCTATTTCTTATATTCACACACACCTTTTCTTATATATACACGCATTTGTAATTATTTATCTTGTTCCGTTACACACGCATACATCAATATTAATATAAGCAAAAAAGCTGTTTTCAAATAAAATATACATATCACGACGCGTCGACTTGTCGCATATAGTGCATGATCTCTTATTAAATAAGAATTTCTTAATACCTTTTCCTTTTTTCCTACGCTGAGAATTAGTTTTTTTTTTATTATTATAAAAGATGATCAATTTTAATTCTTAAACTTGTTTGATTAAAAAGCCAATGCTTTGAACTGGAAAATATATTTCAGAGAATACACTGAGTAAGCTGACTGACTTGGTAAATTTATTTTCTTGCTTTAGTATAGACTGCCTGAATATTAATTAATCCAATTATTCATAAATATAGGTTTTTATATAAATATTTGGAATATTTGCAAAAAAATGTTTACGCGCCTGACCACTGTCTCTAAAGACAATTTTTATTGTAAACCCTAATATTCGTTTTTTTATAATCTTAAAATGTTTAAGCGTCAACTGGTTAGTATCATTTTAAAAAATAATTCAAATCATTTGACAATATTGAACTCAGAATCTGCGATAAATTCAACAAATAGTCATATGTACCTAAATAAAAAAAAATAACTAAAACCAAAAGCAAAGTGTATCAATGTAAATCATTGAATAAAAAATGTAATCCTAAGAAATTAATTGCCTACTTGTAATCAGTAAATTAATTAATTTGTTCAAGTTAAATCCAATTTGTTCGAATACGCAACTTATCGCCCGAATCTAAATGCTTTCAAGTGTTTACGAAATTTTTTTCCTGTAACCGATCCCAAAATCATTGGAGAATTAATTACGTAAATTTCTCGAAAATAAATATAAGTTTGAACTTCCCTCAACGCAAATGTTGTCATGTTGTCTCTCACTTGTGTCACGCTTGGTTAGCAAATACGAGGGTAACAAATTTGGTACCGCAACGCTCGTTTCGTTCACGCGAAAACGATTTCTCTCTGAATTTTGTCGCTTTATTAACGAAAAAGTGATCAAGAGGCCACAAACACACGCAAGGAAGTGCGAAAGACGCGGAGTGCAAGATGAAAAAATTCGCTGAACAAGTCAAAACGACGTAGCCGTCCAATTGGCGGGATGTAGGGAGGGGGAGGGGGGGGGCGAAAGGCGGAGACGTCACTCGAGTACCAGAGTCTTTGTCTCTCAGGTGTACTTGAATGCTCGAGGCAGTAGACTCCTCAGAATTGTAAAGTAACTAGAAGCGAAAATGCAATTCTTTTTCCGAGGCAGGAGAATATGCGACTCAAAGAATAAATCTCCCCGTTGGACATTTACATATTTCGGAGCGTATTTCGTCATCGGCCGATGAATATTCAATTGCGTTCGAAGCGTGTGCACCGCGCGCGAAAACGGCGGAAAAATTAAAAGAAAACAAAAAAAAAGAGAGAATGGAAGAATCATTTCGATGCCGGCCAATTTATTCGCGCTCATTCCCCTATCCAATTCGGAATGGATTCGAGTTTACACGGATAAGGGCAATTTCGTGTCTATTTAAGTCCTAAAGCGCGCCTTGTTTCGACGCGAAATTCGAAATTCATGGGAATGTGGTTTTCCGCAAGGAAAAGGAGGGTTTTTTTTCTTTTCATTCTTCTTTTTTCAATTTTACCCGCGTCAAAGAAGCCGCTTTGGCCGAACATTTATTTACTCCCCGCAATTTCGCGCGACAAAATTTATCAACGCGAAAAACGGCACCAGATTTCGCGCAAAAAGTTCGCTCTCCTTCGCACCATAAAATCAAATTTACGCGCGCAGTTTCGATCGAGAGGACGACGGGAGAGGAGGGAGGGGGGCCCGGGTGGGCGGGACGAAAATTCGCAGTCGAATCAGCCACTGTCGTTTCGAGACAATCGTTTTCCCGTGAATGAATTTCCAATGCATGTTTCGGACTTTTTCTGGTACGTGTTACGAGTTGATCGATAAATAATGCTACTTGCCACACGACAGATATGGTGCAGTTGACTAAGGCATGAACATACATACCAGATAAGTGTAATGTCGTCTGCATTATAATACCATATTATCACTAATTGTCATTAATAATGTAACCATTAATTATTCATTATACACATAGATCATGTTCGTGGGTCCACATGCACTTGAAGTGGTTACTTGACGAAATTTGGGTGCATAATTGAGTGGGTCGCGATAGTGCTATGTCGTCGGGTAATCAGCTTTGAGAAAAATGTTGCATCAAGAAAATTTACTTGTTCTCACGTCGGTAACTCGCGTCACCAAACAGTTTGGTTCAGTATTCTGAAGTAGGGCCACTTTAAGAATCCGAATACTTAATGATACTTAAAATAGCAGTTTTAATATTAATAGAATATGAGTACTTAAAAATAATAGTCGAATAATTTAATTCAGTTAAAGATGCAAAAATAAAAGAAAGTTTGACTAATTATTTTATTTCTATATAGAATTATTTTTATATTAATAATGGAAAAAATGAAAAATTATTAATACACAAGGATATTAATAACAGTATAATTTAATTATTTTTTGCATTATTTAGCCCGATCTTATTTCAGTCGCATACTTTTAATTTGGTGAAATACCTGCAATTTTTCGAACGCAATCATTTTTCTCGAACTGAAAATAAGGTACCGAAAAAAAGCATGATCTAGTAACGTGAAAATTGAATCTATTTGAAAATATTAGTTTTATTTCGATACGAGAGCAGAAGACCATTAAACACAACTGTTCAGAGGATGAAATCTGTAACGTCGTGCATGTGGTCGATGGAAAATATTTTTTTTTTCTTCTTTTTAACGCGATGACAAATTTCAGCCAGCAATGAAAAACAGCGGCGATCAATTTCGCGCGTGTCGATTAGCAATGAAAACGAGCGAATTTGTTGACTTGCTTTGTATGTACAATGGGTGGGATAATGCTCAACGAAAGCCAACGTCCCAATAGCCTAATCTCTGCCAATCTAAGACGTTAATTATAATCAGAATATAAATATATCTTTTATTTTTTTGTTTGTTTATAAAATACTCTTGTATTACTCGCGCAAAGTAATAACCTCGAATAAGTCTAATTAGAATTATACTCTTAGATTTATGAAGGTGACTTTGTAAGACTCAAAGTTGCGAATGATTGTAGGGCGTCGGTAGAGACATGCATTTTCGTAATCTTTACAAAAATATTCTCACACTCTCGCGTCTAACGTAAGCTTCATTATAGATTGTCAATTGGATTTTTGTAATTGAAAGGGAGACTTGGATAGAAATGTTGAAACCCTTATTCAAGACGAAGGCATGCAAGAATGTGACGGGGATTGATTAAAGCTTTGACTCAATCAATTTTCAAGCTTATTTAATTTCTCGCCAAATATCCTCGTTACCGAAAGAAAAATAAAATTAAAAAAAAATATACACTCGTCCGATTGTATCGGCAATAAAATTCGCTTCCGTTCTGAAATTTTTCTATCGCAATTATTTTGCAAATTGTTCCTTTCCCCCCATTTCATTAACGATAACTGGAACAAGCGTCTCGTTTGCTAATCAAAATAACATTAACATTCGAAATTGTAACTTCCCTAGAGCGAACCTGGAATATTTAGTGATAACTAGTTATTATGCCATAGTTGAATGCTTATTTTTTTTACTCCAATACGAATTTGCACGCACACGTATCAATGCACGCAAAGTAGCATTAGACTAGTTAATCGAGAATTCATAAACTCAATTCGTACGTTATGAAAGCTCATTCAACTGAGAACGATTAAAGGCTAAGTTTTACGTTCATTATTAAGAGTAATTGGTATTCATTGTCACTTGAGCTACACAACAGTTATAACCTTAAGATTTACACAATACGATGGTTGCTAATTCAAATCGTCTTTATTGTTTCAGTAATCTTTTCCCTATGCTGTAAATATGATCAAATCGTGACTCTGCAATGAATGTCTTAATTCTAGACCGATTTAGCTTTATCCATTAATATGTATAAAACGGTGACAAATCGTTTATTCGTACGTTCTGTTTTACGCAATCAAATCAAAATTGATAATGTAACCAAATTATCACCTAACGAGAAATTGTATTTTATTGTACTCACGGTTATGTATCAAGTTTGAAAATGCATACAAAGCTCTGCGCTTTTCCAACCAATTTCGCGTAACCTCCCTAGCTGACAGAAAGTTTCCCCCATTAATAACCCCTTCTACGAATGATAGCAAGGTATGCTACAAGTGTACAATTTTGTAAATTGTATACAAATTTCTGTAAAATTGAAATAATCATTTTATCAACCCGGCAAACTTCTGACAATAGCTCGTCAAATCTGCCAGACCCTTGCCAGAATCGTACCAGACTAATATAGTCGTTTCAATGCAAATGAAGAACGTGCAATTTAAAATGGAAATTGAAATTTATCGTCTGATCGATCTTAACACTTCGCCTTGTATGCAAAGCAGAACTTTTAGAACAACAACGAACTGTTTTTAGAAACCCTTCTTTTTTTTACAAGTAGTCAATTTACGATTACATTACGGAAGCATTTTGTGTGTTGGAACGAGTCGTCCCACTAACTCTACCTTTTACTGGTATCAAAAATTAAGACATTCCTTAAACTGCACTAATGTTACGCGTGTGTTACAAAAAAGTTTTGCAGCCCCCGACTTTGTTCGTTCACCGTACCCCCAAATTCCTCGATTCATTTTCTCCGACAACTCGGTGCCGTTTCTTTCTCAAACTGTCGCTCTACGTTTGACCGCCGTCCAGTGTCTGCGGCACGCTTGTACACACCCTCCGCGGTTAAATTCAGATATATCCAAATTAAAAAATGTATGCAAGCAACGGTCTCGTTGCGTTTCAGGCCTTTAGGAGTAGCTACGTGAAAAGCTTTAGAACGATTGTTTGTGGATAATTGACTATGAGTATTGTACCGTGACTCATGTGACACAAAGTGGTCCCAACTGATTAAAAGTATTGTTAAAGGAAAGTTTTCCCTAGATCCTCTACAAAATTCGCGCAACTTACGAGAATCTTTCGCGCTCGTCGCCACCTATCGGACAATCGCCGCACCCCCGTGACTCGCCTTGCAAACCCAGCCACATTCGAACGGAGCAATTGAAATTTCGCGGAAAAATTCATCAGCGGTCGGTCTTTAACTGGAATTCGGTGGGAATTTTGCGACGTAAACAGCGGCGGCACTCTCGCAAGTTGCGCTTGACGTTACAAAATGCGATCCTCGCTCACAAAACGGTGAATATAGGTCTGAAATAAAGAAGAGGCCGAACACCTATCGTGTTCAGCTCCCCCGCTTTGTTTATCATTGTAAGTGTACGTATATAGTTGGAGTTTAGAAACGTTATTATCAAAGTTGATTCGTCGCTAACAATAGTAGCCCACAAATGACAACAATTGAAAACTGGATAGCATCTGCTAAGACGATTCCTCCCCGGCTCATCGAACTTTGACTAGTTAGAAATCAATTTTACGATTTCAAATTCGTGTTCATTGTCAACTTTATCACACATCCGCCTGCTTTGTCCCCCCCGTACCGTCTCCGCGAATTGCAAAGCTTAATCACTCGCTGTTCGCTACCAACCGTCCTCGTCGCTCGCCCGCGTTAGAACGCAAAAGACAGAAATATTCATCACGACCGCGCGCGCGCACGTCCATTTACTTACAAGTACACTCTTCAAATTCAAACGTCCTTATGGTACAGAGCGAAGGTTGGCAAAACGTGCACCCATTCACGCGGCGTCATCGCAATTATTATTATTATTATTATTATTATTATTATTATTATTATTGTTATTATTATTATTATTATTATTTACAAGTATTCGTCTTTCGTCATTAAAATAATCGTAAAGAGTGGAAAAAGGAGTTGTTGCGTCCAAATAAAGGGAAGTGCTAAATTAATTCACTCGGATATAAATCAGCATTAACGGCCGAGGGTAAAAAGTATAAAACGCGAAGTACCGAAAGATATGAACAGGTGATTCTGTTTATCCCTTTCCTTTTATGCTCGTAGTTAAAGTGAAATGAGAATTCGAGCTCGTAAAAAGTTCGATAACCATTACAAGCGCGTTACGGATCATTCAAATTGCGAAACGAGACTTTATTTTTCAACCAAAACGAGTATCGCGGGCATTACCGTCTAAACTAAAGTGAGGCGGAGATGAAGAGGGGGGTTACAAAGAACGGCGTTCGGTGCACCGATCAATCGATCGGCTGATCGACCGCAAAATTATTTTCGAATGATTTAGCGTTCCTGATCACGCCAACTACGTCAATGAGTATTTTGCAGGCGACACTCTTCTCCGTCATAACTGTACTGGAAATCGCCGTTTCCGATCGGACTTATGAATATTATTTTCGCGCCACAGTTTCCTCGGCGAAATTACGCGAATATTCCCATCCCTATCCCGACTTATGAATTTATCGCTAATTTGATTATTCGCGCCGTTTTTAAACACCTCCAGTTCCGATACCTCGCGAAACACATCTCGCCCGAATTTCGCTCCAGTATAATCATTAAAAAAAACACATTTATTTCGTGGGCTTTTTTAAAGCATATTAAACGAGAAAGAAATATGTTATTATATAAATTACACGAATTTTTGGTCTCGCTTTTGCACATGCATATTCTATACTTTTTTTTGTATGTGTGTATATGTTTTAATTTAATTAAAAGTTTTTGTGTCTCTAGTTTGAAGAGTGTAAAGAAGAGTATGGCGAAACGCAAAAAATATATTTATATTATTGTTGGTACATTTGTACAGTATTAATTGTCAATAATAAAATGGATTTTAAACTGGATGGCCGTTTTTAATTTTATAGATTTTCAATTCTACAATGGATTATCTAAAGATTAATCATATATTAGAATTGTGTTAAACAACCAATAGCAATTCTTATGATTTCAATTTGTCTATTATGATCTAGTTTACTAATTTATTTATCTTATATTTTATATATTTATATTGATAAATGAAATTTCTCTGCTGATATGATTTCTTCATTTAAATTGAAATTTAAAAAAAAATTTAAATATACTATAGTATTATGTTTGCACAATGTTCATTACTCGAATACAAATTATAAAGGTAAAATCAACCTATTATTATAATTTATTTCTTACAATATTACACGCGATTGCATGTAAAAGAGATAAATTTGAACATCGATTTCAATTAATGTCAAATGTTTGTTTTTGGAACAACATTTATAAAGCATTATAAAGCATTATAAAGCATTCCCAAATTTATTGATGCATTTAAAACATTAATCAATAGCGTCATAATTTGCTTATGGTATAATTTACAGTATAATATTGAAGTTAAGGAAAATATTCTAGTAAACTGTATTAAAATATTTTTTTCAATATATTAAATTATTTTAAATATTTCTATAATATATGATTAGACTTGAAATGTATGATTAGAAATTCTAAATAAATTTATACTTTAATAGTACCCTGTTTACGTGTATATATAATAGACATATGAAAACTGCAATTTAAACAAAAAAAAAACATTTTTGTTATATTTTAAATTATTATAAATTAAGTTTAAAATTAATTTTTAATCTGTAGATTTGGTAAATTTCTATGTATAATTTGATCCTTGCTTATTTATTTATGCGTGACAGAATTTATATATGCAATAACTTTTCCAAAACACAGGAAAAAACGTAACACATTGAAACCAAATTGCAAAAGACAATTGAATAAAAATATTAAAAATTAAATTACAAGAAAACATTATTATTTTCAATATTTATATTAAACTTCCTAATTAATGTGTTTCCCAATGTGTATAAAAAATAAAACAAATAAACACTCAATTAATTACGACTTATTAGAATTGAACAAAAACCAGTGTAGCACACGTATTTCATATCTACATAAAGCGATCCAAGTTTCATAAAATACATTTCTATTACACGCTCCTTTACACGTGTATAACATAAGTAATACGTGTAAGTTATCCGTAAGATTTAATATTTCCAACCCATCGTATTTTCACAAGTTATTGATTTTAATATTTTTTTTAAATTTTAATATTCAAGAGAAAAAGTATTTTTAAAGCCATGTATCTATCAAACCACGGTGACCAACGATGATCTAAAAATAATTTTCTTAATTTGCCACGTAAGATCATTTTTTAATGGGAATAAGCATGAGCAATGAAAAGGGCAGGCTGACAAAAGTCAAACCGTACGAATCAATCCTCGCTGTAAACAGAAACTGTTTGAACAACGAGACAAATTTTCACGCGTGGTCGAATAATTTAATTATCACAATTTCCTTGCGATGGTCTGGCAAAAACATGCCTCGTTGCTACTGCGAAAGTTGGCCAATTATTTCGGTATTCCTTTGAGCATGGCGTGTATGTAATTCGCTCAATTTCATGTCCAAAAATGAACCTTTGTTTCCTACAAAACGCAATCTTACTTATGGAAATTTTGCCTTACTCATTCCACGCGAAAAAGCCCGGAATTACGAAAATTGACGGAGAAAAAGTGAAGAATACAAAAAATTAATAATCTACTAAGTTGCAATATTCAACAACAGAATTTTCACTTTTTAAATCTTTGTTTACTTTTGAACGAGCGATTGCAAATGCTGAGTATTTCGTTTTTTTTATTTTTTTATTATTTTTTATGCTTTATATACAACGTCAAAATATTTTTTTTTAATATACAGATATAACTTCCTAACATCTATGATGATATGACTAATGATATGTATGATGATCGTATTTGCCTTGAATCTGGCGATTTTTTAATCTTAGACAACGGGTTCGCTCGTACAAAAAAGCGATAATTGCGAAAAATTATTAAATTTTATTCGGTAATTGAGTATTTTTATATTTTATTTTACGAGGAATCAAATCCTCCTTTTAAATTAAAACTTTAGTGTAGAATACAAATGCAATCACTAAAAAATATAAAATTTTAATTAAATGTTAGTGTGCCATAAAATTTTTCATATTATTATCTATAAAAGAACTTTAAGAAGAAGTACATTTACTCTTAACTCCGGCATGACACAGAAACAAAAATATCACTGGAAAATGGGTCACTCCGATTCTCATAATTTATTACTACCAATCGAATGACAATGGAACCAATATAATTCATCAAGTATTCATATTAATAAAGTTATTTCCGTGCATATCACAAAAAAGAAATAAATATAAAATGGATTAGAATGGAGTTCAAGAATCTTTCCAAGTTAGCCACAAATCTTACACCGTGATCTTTTGCTACCAACGCGAAAACTAGGGTAAAAAAACTGTTATTTATATTCTATTCCTTAAATTGTTTTTAAATTTATTATTTTTTAAAAGTAAGATGAATCGGGAATTAAAAAGAAAAAGTAAAAACTGTTTCACTAACCGAATGTATTACGTGTGTCTGAAAAATTGACCTTTAAAAAGATAGTTTTTGATTTCGCAATTTTTCGTCTACTTTCAATTACCTTCGAATTCCCGTAACAAAAAAAATATGAAAGGAATACAAAAAAAAAAAAATATTCGCTTTTTTGTTAAACGCTCCCCCGCCGTTAATCAGTGAAAGCTACCACCGAAAAAGACCGCCGGCATTATTTATTTTTCACGACTTAACGCCCCGTATCGACCGAGTTATTTGTACCGTATTCGGAGAACTGAGTTGGCAACAAAATACTTTATTTCGTCGTATATCAAAAGCGCGGATAGGCGTGGTGTTACATACCGAAAACTGCAACCCCTTCGCGAGCCGACAATAACCAACTTTTCGAAATTGAAACTATCCTACATCTGCCGACCGTCGCGCCAGCTGCTGTTCGTTAGTGTTCGAAAGTGAGTTACTATATAATTCACTGCCAGTAAAATTAACCTTGCCGAATCGAATAATTCATTCGGATCCGACCCTGAGATGAAATACACTCTCTTCCTCTATTTCTGTCCCCCTTTTATATTGGAAAAGAATGGAAAGAAGACGCAAGAAACTTTTCCTTTGAGGATACTTCCGTCCATCCCCATATCCGGTGTTAGACAGAAAAAGGTTTTAATGAATTTCTTTTTGTCGCTCTTTCTTCCGTTTTCTATTACCGTATAACCGAGAAAGAGGAAAAGGGAAAAGTTACGCAAATCTTTTCTTCCCAACCTAAATTCACTCTTTCTTCCTCCTTTTTTTTCTATTGCAAATCTTCTCTTTATTTACTTTCTTCTTATTTTCATACAGTTCTTTTTCTCGCGTCATGTTCCGTCACGAAGAATGATCGATTGTTTTCATGTACTTGCTTGCGAACACGACTTTTCTTCCGGCTCGTTTCTTCGGTGGCAATTTTCCGTCGAATCAAAAATTAAAGAACCACTCTAATTTCATTATTCTACAATGCGCTACAATCGCTACTACCCTCCTTTAAATCCGAAAAAAATAATTACTTTGTTCGCACGTATAGCGGTAACGCATGATTCCTTTGTCTCACAGTGGCGCTTAGAGTTAATCGTGTACTACTTGTAACGTCAACTTTATTTTTTTTTTGTTTGCTGCAACATTCAAAATCTATGAGCACATTAATGTTTTATTATTGTTACTCTTACGTTAGTGATCATAGTTACTTCATATGTGTGTGTACGTGATATGTACCAAATGGAAGATTCATGTTGTGACATAGACCTTATGTCATAAAATGTACTGACTTTGCTTCACGCTAATAAAAACACCTCTACGAAAACATAATTAGCGTAACTTGAATACCTTCTTATGGAAATTGGACTTGCAAAATTTACAATACTTCAGCGATAAAATTTCAATAACAACGAATCCAATTTGGTAATTTGATTGAAAACGAATTTTGATTTACAACGCTATGCTTCAACCCTAACGCAACCTTAAAGTTTCATAAAATTATAACTCAAAATTCATAAACAATTTTCAAACCACACTAAGTTGTATCATAATTGTAACTGTCCATTTTCTATAATCCCTTTGAAATGATATGAAATTTCCGATTTGAGCATTTTTGGGATCTACACTTGCGTATTACACAACGGATAACATTTGTACAGAAACGTGGACCCTGAAACAAAGAACGTGATTTAAAGCTGGCTTGAAAACCGATTGGAATGTTGCCCCTCGATTAAAAACTATATCGCTTATTACAAAATATATATTTGCACACGCGAATTCATTTATAATCACATTATCGTTCCGCTTCCCAAAACAAAGACATCGTAAATATAAATATTTAATTATATGTACAATTCTTTCACTTGGGCTCTCAGTACCTCCCGTTTAATTCTCATTCTCCGCCACCCCTCCCCGCTTTTCTGTTTCAATCCCATCGACAAATTGCCATGGCGAAACGCAGCACGGTAATTGACACCGACGCGGTTATGAACACCTCAGCATTTTGTAGCGAATCTCTCGAGGAATGTCCCTATCTACACTATAACCTGTATCATTTAATATGTATCATTTATTATATATACATATACATCTTATCTTCAGCGTCTGAGTACCTTTTACGCAATTAATATTCCATTCGAAAAATTAAACAGCACTCGGCGAACCCTTGAATACCTCTCAGAGAAAATACATGTACTTTTACGACTGAATTCTCTTTCTATCTAACCCCCCATATTCGTAAACTCGAAGCTCGATGACCCTTAACCTTCGTAACACGCGAGTTCAAAAAAATGACGTTCTACATTCTTTTTTAACCTTTTTTTTTTCTTTTTTTTTTAATTTCTACTACCACTTCTTCTTCTTTTTTATCTTTTTATTTGGTTCAGTTTCGTCTTTCCTTTTCGTTAACTACGATTAAACTTATTGTGGTGTCACGACGATGCAAAAATGAACGAGACAGTCGAACAAAACTTCCGCGGAACTTTTGTGTGGCTACCACATGACTGATTTAGGCTCCTTTGGAAATCACTCTATCCTTACCTAGCGACCGACCCGACCCGTTTGACCGGTCGAGCGGCGACAATATCATTGATAATTATTTACTCGTTTGTCTTCCCCTTTGGTTTCTTTGTCTACACTAAGTATAAGGTGGGTTAGCGTTAATCATTGAAATGCACAACGATCGACTCTTACGTTATTTACAATCTCTTAATTAGTAAAATACGTCGCTGAGTTCAAACGGACTGCGAAGCTCGACGCCGCCGATCTTGTCAACGATAGCGAAAAGGAGTGAAAATATTGCGGCACCATTTAAATTATGCTAATGCGGAAACGCCACATCCGTACGGTCCGTTTGAATTCGTGCATCCATCTTTATATCGTGTATCATATATTGTTATTATACATGTATATTATATATAATTTTGTTATGTATAATATTATGTATATATATATATATATATATAGTCAATGGGTGTATTAACAGATACGTTTTCCACTGTCGCGCGATTTTATCTTTGCATCAAATATTACGCTTACAATGTTTATACTCTAATCGAAAAGAGTCTTTCATACGAAAGTGAACCCTGCATTGAGTGCTACGGAAATTGACGTCGCCCTAACCGGTTACAACTGCCACGCCGTGGTGATGATACAACCAAAGCTTGTTCCTTTGCTTTTAATCATGACATCTCGAGGCAAAGGTGACGGTTTCGGCGGAATCAAAGTATCGGACGAGACGACGCTAATTTGTCGCAATTATTGGTTTAATTTGTTCACGCCGGAAACGATGGCGAATTCGAAGGAAGAAATTAGGCAAACAATCAAGACACGTTAATTAATTCCTTTTAAACTATTGAAATGAAAACAATTTGGAACAAAAGCCATTTTCAGTATCAAAATGCTTGCGCAAACTTGAATTTAATAAACAATGAAAAATGAACACCTGGACTGTCACTTCAATTAAGATCTTTTCAATAATTCTAAACTGAGAGAAAAATTTGATGGCTATATTCAACTGGAGATAAGCTGTTAAATTAAAAAAGTTAAAGTAGTACGTAAAAACGTATAACACATATGTGACATGTGTACTATACATAGAAATTTTTCTTCTTCAATTAATAAATCCCGAAAGAATATTAATGAGAACAAATCGCATGTGGTTACTGAACTGCGTGTCTTCATGTGTAAAACGTAAATGTTCCACGTATAGCAGCATATATGATGAAATATATATAATCCCGAATTGGCCACTATACTTGTTACTTAGCCAAAAATATATACCTTGAGTGAAAAATATGAATTTATATTTGGAACAATCGTTTCCCGATGTAAACGGCAATTTTCTGGGACACTTGTGGTGATGATTGTGCAACAGTGGAAAAAATTTTTCGTGAAACAAATCTATCTAACGCCGCCTGAGCTGAAACGTCCTAGAGAACTCGTACAGTAATTTGTGCTAAAAGAACGTCGAACGTTTGTACAATAATTGCATAATTATTATCATAAACAATGAGCATTTCGCGCAGCTCACGCCCGGGTCAACCTGCGGCCACTTTTGATTGTTCCCATCGTTTGCTGATTGGTGCATTGATTATCATAGAATTATCATACCCGCCCGGGCTCCGCGCGAAAGAAACACCGTCATAGAAAAGGTATGCGTCGCTGGCACATCCGATACCTTCATTCTACTCGGAAAATATATAAAAAGTTCTTAGAAAATAGAAGTTGTAATCTGTAAAATTGACCCCTAACATTAAAAAATTGTATGTACATTGTGTATATATTGTATTATCATTTGTTTGTTCATCATTCGACAATCTCTCGTCTGCCCCAGACCCCGTCCCCCAAAACCCCCACGCGATTCGTCGTAATCGTCAAAATCGAACTCAGCGGGCGTAAGTGTAACATTCGTATATGCACCTATATCGTAACATTTATACAACACAACTCGACGGACTATATGAAGAGAGCTATAAAATATAACAGTCACGTAGTGGATACGTAATAAGCCACATTCACTTTGAGAAAAATCATTTAACAGTTACTTCGCTACACACACCAGTCATGTAACAGCTATATAATAGTTATATAATATGTCAATATTGCATAACAATTATATAATATCATGATCCTACCGCGACCAAGACAATCAACGAACCGGCTAGGTCCATTCCAGATGGAAACGGACTGGAAACAAAGCAAACTCCCTTGCTAACGAAAGGATCGAATTTCCAGGACAACTTAAAAGAAGAAGGAAACAAATGTTCGTCGAAGGCTGAAGTTCGTGTTCTTCGGCAAGAAAAAGGAACCGATACGACTGGAAACGCAGACGAACGCGGGAACAGAATCGATAAATTTTTTGGCCTCGTGCTCACGTCGCTCGCTCCAACTTCCAACTTTTGCTTTCAGGCGCTCCTCCTCGGACCAACAAACTCCGCGTCTCTGTCTCCCTCTTTGAATTTCCCCCTTGAAATTCTTCATTCTTCGGCTCCTCCTTTTTTTTTTCTTCTTATTTTCTTTTTTATTATTTTATCTCTTTCTACCGCTTCCTTTTAACCTCATCGTGGCTTCGTTAATGGAAAGTATCTTCATTATCGACTGCGAATGTTCAGACCAGTTTAACTGGCGAACGGACGTCACTTCCGGTTCACGATGACGTTGCCTTCCGGATTCCCCTTTTTGTTCTCCGTTGTTCGTTTCCCTTATCCTTGCTCTTAATCCCCTCGTCTTTTAGTTCCAGTCACCGTGTGCCTCCGACGCGCTTTACATGACTTTGAACGTAACGACTATTACCGGAAGTAGGAAGAATATGTGCGGACCGACGTTACCGTGCAGATTCCTCGCGCCGGCTGACACACTGGATGCCACAGCGTTACTGCACGAATCGGTGTATGGATCTAAAGCATGAAAATTCGTTCTGTTAATTGCTTTTTGTAGCGCATCTATGACAAAAATTAATTTACTTGATTGTAATCTAATGTAAATATATTACATATTTAAATGTATACTACATTCACCATATATTTTATTAATTGGCCGATAACATGTAATTTATATTCATATAAATGGTAAATTTATTATACACAATTTTTATTTGGTATTATAAAGCAATTATCTTTTTGTAAATATTTAATAGAAATTTTATTTAAAGAAAAGCTATAAATTCAGTCAAATGTAACTTTTTAAAATAATCAATTTATTTTTAGTAGTGACCCATTAATTTATGATGAAGCAATTTTTAAATGAAATTAAAAATAGGAATAAGCTTTCTGTATTCCATCTGGTACGAGTTCAAGCTGATTGATCATTTAATACAAAAATGAAAGAATACATGTAAGACGAGCTTTTAAGTTAATAAAAATTTTATGACAAGATCAGAACTCTGGTTCTTCCATGTTCAATATCCGGAAATATTTATTGAGGTGAAATGTTACACGTTGTCGAAGTTATGTTTTGCGATTTTCCCTTCAAAATACGTTATTGCGAATATTTTCAAGAAAGATAATTACATTGAAAGAACTATACTAGTAAACATTACAAATGTTATTGGCGAAGTTGTGATATATTTATTGTCGATTTTTACAATTACAAAGTACTTGGTCATTTGTCTACATTCTCTTTATTACAGCTAACGAGATCTTAACAAAAATAAAAAATAAATGGCTAAAATTTCCTAAGAATAAAGCATATCACAACTTCGCCAATAAACTTCTGTTAAGTTCACTTTCAAAGTTCACTTTTGGAAATAATTTAAGTAGAAACTCCAATAGTTATATTCATTAGCGTGGAACCAAGTTACAAAAGAAAGCTTTTCAATAAAAACTGGTAAAGTTTAAAAAAATAATTTGGCAATTACAAATAGCTTACCTTAATTTATCAAATTAAATTAATACTCCGTTATAAATAAAATTATATGAAGAATCGGTATCTCGGATTGAACGAAGAATCCGCGTCTCAGATTTATTTCAAAATGACAGCACACGTCGCTTTCTTTTTCTTTTCTTTTTTTTCAGCAACATTTCGACATTATTCAAGCTGCATCGATTTCATTCCTTTTTCATTTAAATATTTTACTAAAACCAGTATACGTTTACGTCATATTCCAATGAATATAATATTGTAATGGCTCAATTTTGCATCATACATATTCCATTATAAAATCAATATGAATTCAACAAGGAGAAAAAGAATGGGGAAAAAAATAGTGGCAACGTGTTTTCTATCAATACGTCACATAAAATACATTGTCGAATTGTACACTTTAAATAACTTTTCAATCAAAAAATAAAGGTTGCAACCAATCGTTCTGTCCCGGAATCGTTTTTCAGCGCTCTTTCTCTGTCCCATTAGTTCTGTCACGAATAACGCCGGAAAAAGGTAGCGCGTTGTTTTCCATTGTCTCGTCGTTCATCCGTTTATTAATCCAACAATTATATTAAGGCACGGCAGTTTTTATTAACCGGACAAAACGTAACATGTCCGCATCGACCGAGCAATAATACTTCGCACGTACAAGTACGCTGAATTTCGCGCAACGCTATAGTGTTATTCAGTGCGCCGCGCACAGCGAACCGAAGTTCACAGACTCCAGCAGTTCATTAAGAATTTCCAACCGGAACACCGGCTCTGCATGGGTCTTTCGATTTTATTAAACTATGAATATAAATTGTGTATCAATGTTAGATACGACTATAAAAGCGTCTGCGATCGTTAAGAAAAATTACTGAACTATAACGGAGAATAAAATGGCCCCGGATACTTTTTGTACTAACCATGATTCCGTTATTAACCCCAAATATACGTTATACCGTAATAGAAATTAAACTGAATTTTCGCTAACAATAATGGCAACAATTTATTAGTATTTGCTACTATATTTCATTAATGATTAATACTGAATTACTATTTATGATCAAAAAAATCTTTCTATTGATTTTATAAATATAATTATGAGTTAATCTTCGGTGATTGTTTGTACGTAATTAAACTGACTGTTTATTAAATCATAATTCTAGTCCGTGACATTGGCTCAAGTCACTGAAATCAAATACATTTGAAAGTAGATAAATTTTGCGCGAACAATGAGCGCAACAGTAACGAATGGTATTGTTAGTATTGTAAAAATGTTTCGCCATGTATTCAAAGGGCTTAATTGCACGAATTCGAGCTAAAATTTTACAGGAAAGCATTCCTAAAAATAATTATTTTGCAGGTAAATCAAGGATTATTGGGAAAAGTAAATTGTTCGTCGGGAAAAACAATTTTATAAACGTTCTGTCGATAGCTGCTTTCATAAAGTTTAATGTTATGAAGTTTTATGTTGGAGAGAATTGTTACTCGTTACTTAACAGCATTGATTGTACTTAACTGAGAAAAAAACAAATAAATAACAGAAGATGAATTATTAATTTGATTTAATCTTTTTTAAGTGCTGTGCAATAGAGTTTCTTTTTTATTACTCTTATTAATTAATTTCATTTTGAAATTATTCTTATAACAACAGCACAATTGCAGTTTTCATAATTTTGACTTAAAATTGATCCAACCTTTTTGCAACACTCGTTAAATTCTAAATTTTCCAACATTATTTTAACGGTTATTCCTTTAGAAATGACGTAGGAAAGTTGGATGATTAACATACCTGGAACTTGTTTTAATCGTGGAAGAAAATCGCTCCAAAAAGCGCAGGCTGTGTTGCGAAGACTTTTTTCCAATCCGTTCTTCTCTGCATTATAAATATAATAGTTTGGCTCTTCTCTTGAGTAAGGTGGCCATGAATCATCATTCGTTGGTTTCCTAAAACATAAAAAAGAAAGTACATCAATAACAATTCTCTGCAAGTTCTGCCTGACAAAATATTTGCTAAAAGACTATGCTCACTTTAGCACTGACAACATTCTATTATGAAGAATTAAATAAATAAAGGTTTATTTATAATTATATTAATTCCCACGTGGAAAAGTTTCGATTTTCAAAAATAAATTGAACCTGTACAAAATGTCATATGCGCCACTTACTGGAGTACTAGAATAATGGTTGGCTGATCCAGCCGAAATTCAGCCTTTATTCAGCTGTATTTAAAAATTATATTTAAGTTGTATTTAAAAACATTAAAATATAATTTAAAAAATCTAACGATAATGTCATTGACAAGCATAATTTTCTGTTACGAAACAATTTGGAATGAATGTTTATCTCCATTATTGTGGTGAAAAATAAAGACAATTCTCTACCTGTGCAACTATTTTTCAGGAACTCATTGTGAACCTTTAAATTGAAAACCGTCGAAAACAACCTCTTTTTTTTATTTGCTCGGCAAACCATGTCCGCGAGCTCGCTATTGTCACTCGTGACAATTGCAATTGTTCGATTTATCAGTCGGAACGCTGGCGCGTTCGATTCTTTCAAAAACACATTACAATTAAATAGTGAACCATATGATGAAGCAGCTACAAATTATGAATGAATAAAATTTATTCTTATTTTCTCTTTAAAAATTTAAGATTTCAAACATAAAGAACTAATCTACTATATTAATTAATTTATGTTTAAAAGTTAGTAACTTATCCTGTAATATTTCAGTATCATTATTCTGAAGCAAAATAATTATTAAATTTCTTATAACTTATAAGTATTAATCTCATGATTTTTTCAAAATTTTACACAATGTGTCCAAATTATCAGAAGTCATTATATTTTTTATTGTAACATTTCTATACGCGTAGACCTCAATGTAAACATGTTTTATTCATTACTAAAATGTAACATACTTTCGTGTTAAATGAATAAAAGAAACTATAAAATTGCGATAAGAATAATTAAAAGTGTGAATTATTAATTAGCTCGTCAAATTTGAAGGAACAGCACGTTAAAAAAAAGGAAGAGATAAAGCTTGAAACTCGGACTAGTTAGACTTTCAAATAATTCATAGTAGTGTTTTTTTTTTTTTTTTTCAAATCGATATTACACGTTGCGTTTGCGTTTTTACTGATAGCTCCTAATGATAGATAGGTTAGCGATAAAAAGTTTTAAGCAAAAACAGGTAATTGCCGCGTTGGAACACGACAAATACACGTTTCCGTATCGACGTTCTGCTGAAATGCGGGCGTATCGTAAAAAATTAATACTTCTGTACTGCTAATCGACTGCAATGTATATGTTAATTTTTTCCTTTGCTGCATCATACTTTGTTCGGTCTAATAGCTTAATTAGGTAATAGCAGACGAACTAAACATATTTCAGACGAAATAACAAAACATTTGTATGTGCACACATGGATATTTCCTCGCGTAAACGCGCAATAGTAGAAGGCAAAAATTAATTAATTGATCTGATAAAAAATGTAATTATTTCTATTGCATGCTACGGGGTAAGAAAAGAACTATAGGCGTAATAATAAAATTATATGTGGTTTTGTAAATAAGCAATAAAAATAATAATAAATTGTAGCCTACTCGTGTTCAAATTTATTACAGTAACATGTTTGTTATTAAAACGTTTTTAAAACTCGAAGATATACGTCTGCAAAATATCTTTATACTGTTAAATATAAAATTTAAGTAAAATATAACATTTTTAACCGCATAGAATTAACAAATCAGATAATATCTGCAGTGTAAAATTGTTTTCATCTTATTTATCATTTATACAAGTACATACGTTTTATAAATACAAACTGGTGTATTAAATGGTGTAATAATTATGTACGAATGAATTATTTATTTGAATATAATCTAAACCTATATTATCTGATATTAATATTTTAGTGGATTGCGCGATTAATCACGATCGAATGTGCAAAATTAATGCCTCCGCAAGCCGCCGGACTTCTCTCTGTTAGAATCTCTCCGACAAATAATTTGTTAGTTATACAATTTGATTTTACAACGACATAATGTTCGAAATCATATATTATCATGCATGAATGTTATTAATATGGATCAATGTAATGAATTATCAATCATTATGATCAAAACTTAACGTGGAAATTCGCCTTTGTACCGTATGCAAATGTCAGGGATTAACAAAAATATTAATTTTAACAATTTGCGAGGCAATTAAATAAGCGCGGAATATTGTTTGCTTCCGCTTTTGGATTTAAATTTCGCATTTAATATTGAGCGACGCTTCAGGATTGGCCCGATGAAAGTATCACGAAAGAATTGAACAATGTTTGAACAACATTATGAGAGCGTTTTCCAAACATCCTCGAACTTTTAATAACTTAATTTAGAAGACAATGTAAACGTTCATAAACTTATTAAACGCCAATAAAAAGTTTCGCCAACTCCGAGAGAAACAGTTAACAGACATTTTTACATCATAGTTTCTCTGGGATATTTAAATAATATGTGCTCTTCATGGAGATGTAATTTATAATAAAAAAAAAAATTGCGTTAAAATGTAACTTTCGCACATTTCAATTGAGGTAACTTTTATTGTGACTAATAAAAGAAATTCATGTCCAATAAATGAAAGCTATATCCTTTTTTAATAATGATAACTTTGCAATGGTGAACAGCATCGTTTGTTCTTACTGTAAACATTAATATGGTTGATTTTTATCTTTAATTAAAAAAGTTGTTACAAGATATTTCCGGTATTCATGTTACACGTGGAAATAAAGTGAAAGAGAAAAATTGTATACGCCAGTTATATTTAAATTAAAGGAAGCATAGCATATTTTTATGAGGTATAAAATAATTATGGTCATTATCATTTGAAACTATGCCTCGTCGGTTCGCTATCGCAAACCTTGAACACTTTATTCCACTATATTTTACCCTTTTCAAATGGTACTTTCCAAGATACAGCGATACGAATGTTTTTTGTAACTTACACGCGGTGACCTTTTCAAGGTTAGTTTAAGGTAAATTAATTCCATTTAAAGTAAGTCTGAGATACATATTACACTTCTTAGCACATATTACTTTTATTTGTATACCCATGAGCACTCATGAACATATTTTTAATGATAAATTGAGATCTATCAAACGTTACAAGAAACGTTTTTTTTATATAAAAAAAAATATTTAATCGAGGAACCCTCCAAAATCAATTTGAATATGTAAAAGTTATTTTTGTTCCATTTCAAGGAAATGTTCAACTTCACTAAAAATAACACATTTGCTGGAATAAATTTAATAAAAAGAACTTGGAAATTAAAAGTAGATTGTTCAAATAATACATAAAGAATTAAAAATAAGCAAAAAAAAAAAAACTTATTACGTGTTAAAATGTTTATTACAGAGTTTAACACGCGTTACTCGAAATCGCGAATGTTCACGCAAACAAGGAAAGAATTTTCCCGCAGTTCATACTCGCATCGTCTGGATTCGGAATACAAGCACTCCGGATAATAAGGTTACGACATTTCCATTTTCCGCCCGTTTATTTTCATACGTGCGGATTTGATTAGCATAAAAATATGATAACAAATTATGTTGCGTTTTTTCGCGACCAAAAAAAATGTCCTCCGTGAAAGTCCGAAAAAGAAGGAGAGAAAACGGGGAAAAGAGGAAAAAAAAGCTGCATGAAAAAGGGGGAAAAAGGAGCGAGATGAAGAGAAATGTGTTTTCGAGTGGGATTCCCCGTGGCATTAGGTGACTTTGCCACGATTAATTTCGAAAGCCAACGCTACATCGATTTATGCGCGTAAGAAGAGACATAGACGTATGATTTTCGCAATGCAATTACACCGGCAAAATTTCATTTATGCGCTGTTTACACGATGATTGCTTTTTAATTGCGCGTATTTGTTACATCGATAACCGTATTGCGTCGCGTAATTTACTTTTGCCCACTAAAAATTCTACATAATCATTGATGAATATTCGGTCGCTGTTGTACAATTCATTTCAACAATTCGTATGTCAGCTAATAAAAGTAGGTCACGTATTGTTTCAATATAATTAATTTCTCAAATAAAATTGGAGTACTGCTTAATTGCCCGAAATTAAATTATTCCAATAACATGTTAATGATTTTTATTAATCGTCCAATTAAATTTTATTTTAATCGAGGAATATGTAGAAAAAAACAATGGACAAAAATGGAATTATTTTTACTGCAATTGTTTAAATACAAATTTCCAAATTGAGTCGTGTATTATATTTGCCACTGAAACAAAAGGTATTCGGTTGCGAAATGTGATTTTTGATCCTTAACAAATATAACATGATTGAAACAGAGGAAAAAATTAAAATATAAATAAAGGAATAAATTCGAGCGAATAAATATTATTATATAAATTTAATACGATTAAATGATTCTTTTATTTAAATAAAGTATGCCTTTAAAAGTGAAGGTAAAGTTAAATGTTACTAAGCATAATTCATTTTCATTTAAATTATAATTAACAGTAAATTTTTGTCAATTTTCAATGACAAAAAGGAATTTTAACTGACATCATTAAATGTAAATTTTAGTTAATAAAATCAATTTAGTTAATAATCAACATTTTATTGACCTATTTGATATTTATTTCTCTATTTGACTTTTTTCTTTTTTTCTTTTTTTTTTATATTTTCCAACATAATCCAATTTAATTACCAATAGTAAAACGCGACGAAGCACTTTATAAAATATTGCGCCACTCAATTTTGATTTGAATTGTTAAATTTTTGAGAGAAAGAAAATGTGTACGCGCCTAATTCAAAGCCCTAGAGGACATTTTCGTTACAGGGAGGCATCGGGAACAAATCGAATTCGATTCACCAAAATGTTCCCTAAAGCGTTTAGTTTGCAGCAATATAAAAATCAATTGAATTCAGTTGATTATCAAACAGTTTTTCGGGATATAGAAATAAAACTCTTCCAATACTCGGTTATTCTTTTAGTTTAAACCAAGTGTGAACATTATTTAACGAATACGTCGAAGGAAAACTGTTATTTCCATCAAAAGATTGATTAACTTCGACGAATCATTTAATCAATTTCTTTGATTAAACTTGACATCGAGTCGATGAATAATTCGCCTCAAAATGAGAAATAAATTACGAAATTAAAAAAAAAGACAAAGCGAAACGAAAACAGAGAAGAAATAAGGAAAGAAGCGAAGAAATGGACATTTGAAATTTATCGCTTTGATATCAACTCATAGATGAAACGAGAGGATATTTTTTTTCTGCGCATCAAATTAGTCCCCTTGTCCATTTGCTCCTATAACGAGGAGACGAGATTTCGCTGATTAATTCGAGCGACGCAGTAATGTTTTCAAATTAAAAAGGTTAGGCACACTTTATCATAGTCGAAGTGAGCTCGCGGGCGGTTTGAGTAGCCGAATCGCCAAATATTGTCTCTGTCCCGACGAGACTTTGCCTCGTTTGCCGTCCGCTGATAGCGTGGCTGATTTTCAACGAGGACCGTGAAACTTTCCGTCAAGCTTATCTCTTGATTATGTAGCACGCTCAAACCCGCGTACTTAAGATTATCAAACTTCTGAGCGGCGCTCGTCCAGCCCCTCGCGTGTCATTTTAATCAATCGCACCAGCCATTTTTTAATTGAACAATCACGTCCTTCGAGCCGGATATTTTTCATCTCTTCTTCTGACTACACTTGATTGTATAACCTTGTCCTTTTTCATTCGTAACAAGAACGTATATCGAGATAAAATAAAAAATTTCTTTGAAGAAAAAAAAGATTTTGACTTTCAAAGCTTATTACAATGTGCAGTTTCGTAATCTTTAAACCCCGGGAAATAATTGTTAATAACATTTTATTGAAAAATATTTTGCAAAAATTAAATGTCATAAAATAATAATAACCCTATTATTTAACTTGATAATTACTAAACTTAAATGTAAATATATTAATGTTTATTTAAATATTTAATTTAAGGATTTAATTAAATAATAATAATAATAATAATAATAATTTACTTTAATAACAATGTGAAATTATTTAAAATTACTAATTGTATATAAAATATACAACATTTTATCTTTTGAACAAATTTGTGTTTGATTTCAAAATAAATCAGACCGATTACCAGCATGAACAACAAAGTACCCTTTCATAATAAAATTGACTTATTTTGGCAGCAATTTTTAATCCGCTCAACAAATAACAGTGCAGGCTGAAAATGACGTTAATTAATACGAATTTCTTTGCAATTAGTATACATCAATGTTATGTGTGATTGCCAACGCGATTAACAGCAGTTGGACTTTTATTAATAACAAATAAAACGCATCCCTTGCGAACGAACGCTCGAGCCGAATTTGATATTTCACGCGACACCGTTTCCCACCTTTTCTCCCCCAATTTCGCTCATTTCAATCCAGGATAATTCGTACTCATAATAAATTCTTTATTTTCCCATTTACCCTCGAATAATACAATTTACTGTTTAATTTCGAAAGCCAACGTTTTTCATTTCAATTTTAACCGTTTCAAAAAAAAGTTTTAACAGTTAATTAAATACTTCTCGCGCCTGTAATATTCTAACTCAAGGAATACCTTAGAAAAACGGATTTGTTCTAAAATAAAAATCAATTTTAACTTTGCTCTTTAGCAGCAGTTTACCTCCAAGTTCAGACCGTTGTCTCGGTTACCATCAAGTGTGAAAATACAAACTAGACTCGAGACTAACTCACGTGCTATTTCTTATCTTGTTTCATAGGCGAGCATCCTCCAGAAGAAGAATTCAACTGGAAATTGTGACTCTCGAATAGTCGAGAGCGCGCTACCCAAAGAGACTGATTCGAGTCGCGAATTGTTGCACGACTTATCAGGTGCACGAGTAACGAGCAAATCTAATG
This sequence comes from Leptoteleia sp. ZL-2020, assembly GCA_022817305.1. NCBI lineage: Eukaryota > Metazoa > Arthropoda > Insecta > Hymenoptera > Scelionidae > Leptoteleia > Leptoteleia sp. ZL-2020. Next base: position 31,255 of record JABFPN010000633.1, read on the forward strand.
TCTCGCGAACTTTAACTGTTTTTTAATTGGGAACAGCACGTGGCAAAATTTATTTCATTATGGTTGCGGTTACGCAACCATTCGGGTTGGCTGAAAAATGTCACCTTCGCCGCGCACCCGACGGACTACACTAATCAAATATCCTAATCAAATCAAGCATTACATTTTAGCAAATGGAAATAAATTGTACGAGGGATCTTTTGCCGGTTAATTTTCATCCGTAAAAAAAAATTAACTCTTCCATTAAACATTTCCCTCGAGTTAAATGTGAAAGAAAAAGAGAAGGGGGGGGCAAGAGAGAAAGAGAGATAGTCGAAGGGATGGAAGATTAACCTCGAACTGAAATCGAGTTCAATGAAATTAGAAATTTAAAAATGGCACAAATTAATGTTCAAATCTCGTTGAAAGTCTCACTGTTGCGAGTCAAATTAATTGATAATGCTAGCAAGACTTGATTTATTCTATTGTAAGCGAGTAGAGATCCTGCACCATTATACCGCCGAATATCTCAGAAATATTGCAATAGGTTTCATCGATATTCCGAAGATACGCTAACAACCGCTTTCAATCTTCTGCAGTGGTCTCGCAGGCGACATTTTGTATCAATATTAAATTGATATATATGTATCGTAGAAACGTATATCAATATTAATATATCTATATTATTCAATCTGTAAACTTTCTATTTATGAAATAAAAGCAAATGATCTGGATTTGAAGTTCCTATTCGAAAGTTGTTTTCCCATTTGAAAGATATGGTAATAAAAATAATTATTTATATTGTATAGAAATAAATTTTGTATTAGTTTTTTGACTAAATGCATCTATTGTTCAAAAAAATCATAGGTTTATGATTCTTAATTATTAATATAACTGCCTTTATGCATGACACAGCAAAGCATATCAAAATTACTATAAGTTAAGTTACTAATTCATTTTGATAACAGCGAACTTGAAATTTTAAGGGGCAAGCACAACAAATTGAACATCAATTTGCAGGCTGACGGAAATTTTGTTAACAAAATGGAATGTAAATTATACAATTATGAATTATTGGTTGATCTATCAGTGGAGTGACTCATGTATATTAGTTTGTCAGGTGGCATGCCATCCCTTTTAGTTCACAGTGACTATGTCCTCGGCAGATAGGATAGTTGCCAAATTAACCTAAACTACTTCATGTCTCGGTTCATCATCATTAACTAACATTCTTGAATGTCTGCAATATTAATATAACGCTAATAGTTGCATGAAAACAACAAAGTAAAATAAACGAAGTATTATTTTTTGAAAAGTAGATACTTCATGGTTAAAAATTAAATTTTTAAATAAATGATGGTTACATTATTTCGAAATAACTGAAAGTCAGTATCATCCTCTAGTGGTTTCAGAAAATATCTTTCCAAACAACAATAATAAGAAGAACTATTTTTGTGGTTACCGTACTATGCTCGCAAAGTTATGACAAGAATTCAATTACCTCCGACTGTACAAAACCAAATAATTCCTCAGGATTTTGAATAAAAGTGCTTGTATACGATTTGAATAAGAATTTTTGTACAACGAATAAATTAATTCATTATCATGCAAATCGGCAAGCAGTTAAAAAAAATATAATTTACAATGTAAATTATGGCTTAAGCAAGAATCATTAAAGCAAGTCGTTAAAATTAATAATTTGCTTAATTATGTAGAAAATCAATAAATGAGTACGACGTTGAATGGCGTTGTAATCTTTATTTCATTGGCACATTTGGGTGAATTATGATCGAATGTCCCGCGACAATTAATACGCGTGGTATTTTCTGAAGCGATTTCGCGTGCCGCGAATTAATCTGATAGCAAAAATTAGCGGTCGGGAATTACTATTTTACGAGAATGTAAAGCGTACGTTTACTGTAATAAAAAATTATGACAACAATTCGCGTTATAATTAATTAGCTACTTTAATTGATTGGGATAATTAAATACAATTTACGGCATGGAAAACATTTTTAGTTTTATCTCACCGTATGGAATAAAAATAACGTATGAATCTAAATGGTGGAAATTCGAATTTTTTCGCCATTTCCATTTGCATATATTATACGTAATATAAATGAACTGAATGTGTTAGAGGACATGAAAGTGTCACAATGCGTCAAAAAAGTTAAAAAGTTACCATTTTCACTGGGGCATTAACATTCCAATTTAAAAGTATAAATGTATAAAGTGAACTGAAATTTATAAAGAAAACTGTATGTTTTAGACAAAAAAAAATCAATTTCTATTGCTTAATTTCGTATCAAATTTGTATTATAATTTAAATTCGCGAAACGATATAATTTCTTACCTCAATTTCGTCATTATATCTTTGAATTACTAATGAATACAAATGAATGAAAAGGGGAAGTAAGAAAAAAAGCTGATTGAAATTTTCGCAATTCCCTAGCAACTTTGATTCAATTTTTTGGCCTGTGAAAACTGATATTGTCGGGTGTAAAAATTTTTTTCATAAAATGTAACGCTTGAAAAAAGTAAAAATGAAACGTTATCGAACGTAAAAATGACACAATTCCTTTCGGAGTGGCATCACCGAGATAAAATCGGGATAAAAGTACGCGTTTTATTCATTCTCACAGATTTCTTTTTGTCACGACGCTTCAAACTCGAACACCTTGCACTTAGAGATGGTATAAATTGGTCTTTCCGTTCGTCCCCGGAATAGAGATCTCGTGTTAGTTTTACGCGCTTTTACGCACCATTGTTAATAAAATGCTTTCGTTAAATTTAACATTATCCCGTAGTGACGTGTGCAGCTCGAAATATATATACATTGAGAGAAATTTATTATAGTAGTTGCTACTATATTTTATAGTAACTCGAGAATATGTATGCATTAATGATACTTTTTATAATATAATGTAGTATTTTAAATAAAATATTAAAAAAAGTATAACCAAATAATATAACTCGTTATCTATTTTTGCTAAAATTTAGTTATATTTATGTTATGTTATATATTCTATAATCATTATTATAACATATAAAGAATACTATAATTGCTCACATATCCCCGAATTATAATGAAATACAGTGGCAAATACTAATAAAATTCTCAAAGTGTACATAAAAAGAAAGAAGGAAGAGTAATTGAATAAAGAATTTTATGATCAAAGTTCATGGAATCTGTAGTGAGAATAATTCACTGTCGTTAGCAAGGAATTAACATAAATTGATGCTGCAAGGCCTCGCTCAAGTTTGCTTGTGACTGTGGATCGACTCGTAATAACACCCCGGCAACTTTGTGGTAAATAATACACGTTTGAACAGCATTAACGAAGACACTCTTATAACTGCAGGTGCTTTGCTAATTTGCCACATAATCGAATTTTCTATTATAAAAGCGACAGGCAGATCATTATTATGATAGCATTGGCAGGTGAAATTTAAAACGGTGTTACTCAATTCCTGATGATATTGTTTAAATATTATTATAACATTTATAATGAACTCAATAAGAGTCGCCTTTTTTAATTAACTTATTACCTAATCTCTTTAAGATATTAGATTTTAAATCTTATAAGTGTTCGATGAAATTTAAACAAATTTAAAATTTACAAATAATTATTTTAGGACATTCGTTTTTTGGATTATCATTCATTAATATCTTTTTGCAAAGAGATAAAACGAATAGCAATATACCTATAGATTCAATTCAATTTAATTTCATACCATATATAGTTTCTTCGACGAAATATGAAACTGCAAAAATCGCGGATAATATTGAACATATAATAATTCATTGAACAGCAAAAAAAACTTATTAAGAACTAGCAAAATTTTGCCTCGTTATTAATTACCCACAAGAAGGATATTCTTTTTTGCATCGATATCGCTTGCGCAATGAAACATTAGCCGGCTTTAACTTTTATTAATTACGAGTCGAAGTATTGAACTCAATATCACTTCGCGGATTTTTTTGTCGAACAATTTCATCTACTTTAAATTATCTAATTTTAAGCAACAAATAATCTTTGATACTGGTTATTGCAAGTAATGCAAAAAAGTAGAAGAATAACGAGAATATCTTATAAACTAAAAAAGTATGTTAAGAAATAAAAATTAAAATCCATTTTACAGCCAATTTGTTTCAAACCTTAACGAAGGCCCTTATTAAACACTATATTATAAAATTATTTCGTTTAAAATTGTTAAAATAACGTCTCTCGCAATGTTGCAGAATACTTTTTACTGAAGTGGATATAAAATACAATTTTTAGAAACGTAAAAGTAGTATAACCTAATTTTTATTACGTCTCTCAGAAGATCTTAACCCCTTGATACGAGTTTCCGTGTCAGTAGGGTTAATTCGCGTCCGAAAAGAGGACCGTGGGCTATCTCGGGGAGCGTAATATGAACGTACGAGGAAGGGTTTCTTCGCAAAATCAGCGATAAAGGAAAGCTACGAGCGCGCGTTGGCCAGAAATATAAAAGAACACGAAAGGGAGAGCGAAGCCAGCGAGAAAGAGTAATCCTCTCTGTATACCTCGCAATAATAAATATCCCTAACAATTTTTTATGCGAACCACGACCACGGCAAACAAAGCGCTTTAAACTTCCGCACTTAACGACGATGATGATTTTGCGTTAAATTTTCTCTTTTCTCCGTTTCGCTATCTCGCTTGTTTATATTTTATTCAGGTATTGGAAACAAATCGGAACGTATGGCTTTTGGATAATCCGAATGCGAAAGTTGCACCGGAACGGTATCAAGATATTTTATATATATATATATATATTAAGTAATTTTGCAATTTTATAATCGAAATTATTTATAATAAAAAAAATGTTCATTTCGAATTCTCAGCCAATAAAGTGTGACAAAAAAAATGAGTACCCTAGTAAAAATGAAACGTAAATGGATATACATGTTTTTTTCTTAATTTATATATGGCCATATATGGTTGATATATGGTAATAATTGATTTCAATATAAGGAAATTATTAAAAGTATACATGGCTAGAATATTGTTACATATCGACCATGTATATCCATATGTGAATTAAAAGAAAATATATATAGCCATATATGGATTAAGCAAAAAGATATATAGCCATATATATATGTCCATATATGTTTCATTTTTATTAGGGATACGTTTATCTCTACCACCACACAAATGTGACAATAATTTTAAAGGAGATTTTAGTAAATTTAAATTTAAAACGACTTTAGGGAATTTGACAAATTTTGCACATTCCTTGGTATCATTGTGATAAAACGCGATATTGATGACGCGCAGTTGCAATGATACTGTTCTTGTTTTCATTTTGGCTATACCCATACGGGAGATAGGTCGATATAAATGTATATAAGGGAAAAGGGACAAAGAACATATGATGGTTTACTGCGTATATAAGTATCCCTGCGGGACGACTGCGAGTATCAAGGATGGAAAGTAGCGACTTACCCTGTGTAGGCAAAACGAGAGAACTCCGTAATCATTTTGTCCGAGAGAGCGCGCTCCTCCCGGCTGTACTGGAGTGAGGTGTTCAGAGGGTGACCGAACACATATTCGATCTCGTCGGCATGCATCACCCCCATCCATTCTCCCCATAGATTGGAACTGGTTCTCTGAAATACAACATTCGCCAATTTAAGTCTGATAATAAAGACGCGTGAAGCATTATGAAAGGGAGACAGAGAGAGAGGGGGATAGAAAGGACGAAAAAAGAAGTGGTTTACGACGCGTTGATAGAAGCTCCATTGTAAACATTAACACGCGATATGAAACAGACTCGTAAAGGATAGAAAATTAAAAATTTTGTTTTCCTTTATAACCCTGGATCATGTTAAGCGATAAAAAGTTAACGCTTCAATTAATTACAGATTATTTTTATTCAGTTTATTTCTGAATTCAGAATGAATGTGATCGAAAGATTATATTCGAATTTGCAAATGTAATAATTTTTATTGAAAGTTGGGACAATTGCGAAGGAAGGTTTGCTATTATTAATTTTAATAAATTTTCAATTATCGTTCTGGATTCATTCAATTAGATTTCGTTTAAATTTATGATTAGATGAAATTGGAAAAAGCAAAAGTAGAAACCTTTATTAATGAAAAAGGTTTTCCAAATAGAATTAATATTAATACTTTCGATACTTTTGTATTGTTTTTCGTGAATTTATTATTGCAAAGAGAATTAAAAGTTCAACGTCTTGATGCTTTAAAATGGAATGATATTTTATACTTTCAAATTCACGTTATAATAAAACCTAATTACGTTTATAAAATTATGAAACTGATTAAATTATATTTCAAACTTTTGGACTTTTCATTCATAAACTCTATAACAATATAGATAACTTTATAATTATGATATTAAATACAATTTTTATACTGTAAAATGTAACTTTACTTAGTATCTCCTATGAAATATAGTTTAATTAATAATAAGAATAAAACAAGAAGATTATTCAAATCGAATATAATACATTGTTTAAATAAACCCATTTGTTGTTTTTTTTTTCAAAAAATCCGCAATCGCCCCAAATTTACCCGAAAATTCATTCTCCGTAAACAATGAAAATCTAGTAATTTAAACTGCACGAAAGTCATAATGAATTGACTCCGCCCCAAACGTGTCATCCTATTAATTGAATTTCTATATTAATAAGTTCCTAAGCAGAGCAATGCGCGTCAGAAGCATTTATGTAGAATTGCTTTGCGAGTTACTTGTACAGCAGCGCGTGGGGAAAACCCGCGGGTCATTTTCAACTATCGTTGACCGTCAGGAGACTTATATCGTGTCATTTACCAAACTAGTTGAATCAGTCAGAAATTTCCAACAACTTTCATTTTATACGCGCAGAAAAAACTTTAATACAAAAATTGCTATACTTTATAACAGCGATAAAGTAGAACTCATTTATAAAGATTGTTTATAATATAACCTTCATCATTCTAATAAATTTACTAACAATTTTGTTAACCCTATATATATGACATATATGTTGCATATATAAATGCAAATGTATGCTGCAATTGTTGTAAACGTATTTATGTTTGTTCGGTCCATTTTATTCCCTTTCTTATAATCAGGACTAACAATTAAATTTCGAATGGGAATGTGTGCTTGCTGAGGCGTATGCACGTTGATTTAGTAATGAAGATACAATTCAGCTTTGAATCATAACAGGTTCTTTGGCACCTAGTCAAAGAACATGCACGCATCTTTTGAACAACGGCATCTTCAACTAAGACATTAACCCTCTGAGGATGCAAATGGAACTCTAATGACTGCTCTATATCCAAGTAAAATAAAAGGACTTTGAAAGCTTTGTCTCTCCTTGCACTATATCGCAGATTCTGTTTGAATTTCACTGTAGCGTTCCAAATACTAAAAAATGTCGCTCTCTTAGCATGTGATAACGTATTTACAGTCCATTGATATGACGCAATGAATATATAAATTTATTGAATCGAAATTTTTTTTTATTAAAATGAGTTAAATAAAAATTATTTATTCAACTCATTTCATTAATCATGTCATTTTTTCATTATTCATTCAATCATTTTATTAAACATATCATTAAAACTGTTTAAAGTTTTAATGATACATTTAGATAAAAATTAACATTGAATCCCCGAGTAAAACATTATTAATCAATTTTTAATTATATTACAATAAACATTTGAAGTTTGTATAATCATAATTTCATCAAACAAATGACTCTGTATTTGATCATTTTAATGCAATTCTTATTAAAATATCTGCTTAAAATATTATCTTATATTTAAGATTATTATCAGATATAAAATAATAAATTTATTATCAAGCATTCGTTGTTAAATGTTCCTGGTAACATGATGAAAAATTGACACTTTTTTTACGCGGGCCATTTAAAATCGATTACCCCAAGAAAGCACGTAACAGGTCTTTGAAATCTGCGTCCTCTCTTTGTTACAACACTTATTCCCTTCGCTGTAAAGTTCGCTGTAAAGTTTCGAATAGCGAAAGGCGTCGGCCGTTCTGGCGTATGAATAAAGTTGCCTGCGTAACTTTATCGCGACAACAGCGGTGCTGAAAAATTGCGAACAAAAGACCAACGAACGCTTTCCCCTTTTACTCCGCCATTGTCAACGCAAACGCGAAAATACTTTCCTTAAACAAACACCGTACTCCCGCGGCGAGGCGCGTCTTACCGTTATCATCGAACGCGCCGCCATTCCCGCGGATGCATTGTTTAATTACGTATGAAAATGCACGCGCCGTTATCATTTTTCATTGCTTGCCATTTGCATCCGAATTTGCACAATTTCAATTAACTAATGACTCGCTGCGCATCCTCGTTCGCATTTCCCTTTATTCTCGAAGATTATGACTATGATGTTTCGCCGTTGAAGATTCAAGTCCCCGGCTCCTTTCTCCGCCAAATGAATTATTCTTTTCGCTGAATGTCTTTCGCATCGCGCATTGTAATTTCTTTGGCGCAACGCAATATATTGTAACTTCTTTCGCGGTGCTTTATAACCGTTTTCATTTCCCTGCCATTATTCCCACTTTAACAAGCAGCAAAGCATTGCCACTGCGATCATTAATATTCTACGCTACGATCCAGATATATAAATGTTTCGGGCTCGTCGACTGATATTGATTATCGTTAATGTCAAACGACCACTCTTCGGTGATAACGCGCACCCAGGACCGAATTGTTACTTTTTGAATTACACGAGAGACGGTGTATTCGGTGTATTTCAACAGGTTGAATATATAAGCGGGTCGAGCATACGCAGTTGTTTGCTGTTATCGATATGAAAACGGTTTTAGATTGGATAATCAAAGATTTGCGACAATTAGAATCGGTGGCAATGAGCAATTTCAACTAGACTGTTACGATTCAATGTTGGCATTACTGTTCATTATTTGTTTGATATTTTGACGAAACTTTACTTCGTAACGAGTTTCCACTGGAAAGTACTAAGAACAATATTTAAAGAGTGTTAATATGTGAATAGAATTTATGAAGTTATAACAGTGCAAGGTATTAAATTTTATGCAAAGAAAATAATAAACTTTACGTAAACAGCCGTATAAATGATGAATCTAAAAAACTGGACTTTGATAGTATGTATATACATTTCTTTTTTGCAATTTATAATCTAAGATAGTATGCTAAATACATGGGGACATAAAGTTCAACATTTGTTGGAATTAAATTAGTTGCCTTGGGTCATTTAATAAAAACTGGTAGTAGATAAAAGCAAAACTGACTTATTGCCCAGATTTTTTTACATCACTAGCGTACACTGAGAGAAATTTATTAGCAGTTGCGCTACAATATATTCTAATGACTCGGGGATTTGTGTGCATTTATGGTATTCCCATATATGCTATAGCACTTGAAAAAGAAATACTAGAATACAATGTTACCAAGGAATAAAACTTGTTACCTTACAATTTGAAAAAAATATTAGTTACTTCAGAAATATTGATTGTTAAAAAAATGTTAGGCCACGCCTTTCTTGCGTTCACACTAGAGTTTAACGATGAAGAATATACTTCCAGACGGATTTTATTCCTAGTTAACATATATTATATTAACATAAATATGTATCATATGATAAGGAATATAATAAATCCTCGAGTTCTTATTAAATAAACTAATAACTGCTAACAAATTTCTCTCAGTATACGATACAATTTTGTGCAATACATATATTTCGTCCATTTCAACTAACAATCTTGTATTCATTATGAACAACTTCTCTGGCGCTTTTCCTCCGGTGACTTCCGCAATAGCGCATATTATTAAGAACGACGAAAGTATGAAATATTTGACGCGATTCTGAATACGTTGGTATTTACGTCGCGGAATCACAGTTTCCGCCTTTTGAATTTTGAACTCACATGTCAAACTCGGGCGAAAGTTGGAAATCGATTTGGAAGAGCAGCCCCATATACAGTGGCGCTCACGTACTTAAGGACATAGAAAATAACTAACAAAATTTGATTACATACGATGAAATACTAATATATTATATTTCTAATTATATTATAACATATTTCTAACATTTTTGTATATAT
>JABFPN010000634.1:0-41319 GCA_022817305.1 Leptoteleia sp. ZL-2020
TCATATATTACGAATTACCAAGATCTTGGTAATTAATAATAAAAAATTCGTAATATATAAAATAATATTAGTATTTATTTAAAAGAAAGATAATATATCACAACTTTACGAAAACACTTAGTAAAATATACTCATATATTTCTCTCAGTGTAATCCCCGGTTTCTTAATTTTTAATATTCTTTTTTCACCGTGTATCGTGTTACTGCCGATAAATGGTTGTATTGTAGTACGAATTTGGTCCAAATATAATATTTAGGGATGGCCCAGTTTGGGACTCATCAGCGGAAGATGAAAAGAGAAAAAGAGGACCGCGATACATTTAGTGGGCCCAAGCCGAATGCGTCCGAAGAGTTGGTCGAAGATTGCCGAGGCGATGGTGGGAACGCATAGCGTTGACTGTTCTCACCACGTCGCGAGCGTTCTGTGAGCCAGGAGCGCAACGATGCAGCGTTGGTCGTGTGCTGCAGCGCGCCGGCTACTGCATAGTAACCTGCTCCCCTATGGCCCAAGCTTGTTTGAAGTCCGCCTCCTCCGACGAACTGAATTCGCCACTGTGCCCACTTCGAAATTCTGCGCTTATGTCGTGTCCCGTATTGGAATTCTCGTGACCCTTTGATGGAGCGCCGCAACTATAAGCCATTCAGCTTCTTTGTTATTCCCATTCGGAATCCGATACAATCTTCGAATGAACAATAATGCCATTAAATTTGTTGTTATAAATTAGATTTCGAGTAGAATTCGTACCTTCTTCAATTATATACGACTCTGGCCAACTTTGGAATAGAAATTTAAAATCAACATTTTTTACTCCTGTAAATTATGTTTTAATGCAATACTGTACTAAGTTTTGTAATTACGTAACGATAACTAATATATTAATTACAGGATATGATCGTGTCTATGTGACTGTACGGCAGATAAGAAGTAGATGAAAAGCAAATTTAACGTCTTTTCAATTATCTCTTATGAGTAACCGTTCAATAAACTGAACATTAATTACGCCTCATTCAAACGAAATCAAAAATTAGACTGAAATTGATATAATAATTAATCGAGTTATCTAGAATTTTTATCGCGTTCACATTTTCCCATCAAATTTATGTATTTGGTGGGGAAAAAGAAACAATTATTCTTAAACATTTAGCTAGACATTTTTTTATTTAAACATTTTCATGTTCTTCATTCAAATTAATGCTGGATTTAAGTGAAACTTTTGCTGGAAGAATTTTAGCTACAGTGCGGAAAGCGTATCGGATTTCAAATGTCCAGTAGTTTCGAGATTTACAAGTTTAGTATTTAATGTCACAATAAACTCTTAGATGCTTCCGGTTAAAGAATTATAAGTCGAACCGTGGAAAGGCAATAAAAAGGTAAAATATAAGGTCTTTTTAATGATTAATATAAAACAGTGCTGAACGATTAATTTTTTTGTGTAGAGTTCATATAAAAATCAAGTATTTCTTTAATATTAACTTTCCATTCATAAACTTTACTAATTAAAATTAAAACTTGGATACAAAACCAGTCTTCAACAAAACACACATCACGTGATTTAAATTCCCTGTAATAATTTAAATTTTTAATTAAATGTCAAATTATGCTAAATTTTAATTTGAATTGCTTGAGTTTTCAAAGAATACAGACAAAGAATATTGATAAAAAAAATGCTGCCAATTTTTCGTCGACTGGTCTGGCAATCCTTCCCTAATAAGAATACAAAATCTGGCAGTGGGTCTTTCGTGTGTCGGCCACGCGTACTCATAGGAGGTGGTTAACTTGTAATAGATGCAAGAGATTGGCGCTTTTCCTTTTCTTCGCCATATTTTGTTCTCCTCTTTTTTTTTTTTTTACACGCAGCTCACACGCTGCGTTACCAAAATTCATTTACAGTCAACATGCAAGCTAAGATGCAGAAGGGTAATGGCAGTGCCAATGCTGTAACGTGGGAACTATAGCCAGGTGATCGTCTTTTCTTTTCCCTACGAAGTTTGCAAGCAATGAAAAGTCCTACTTTGCTTAGGGGACTGCGCAAACGCTGGGGTGAAATCTACGTACGAAAGTCTGCAATACTTTGTTAACGCACATGTTATAAAATTCTAAAAATAAAAATTGTTCGTTAAGTTACCGAAACATAAAAGTATCCATTAAGTTTACGGTATTATTGGACGTGGATTACATACGTAAAAAAATGTATACATATTTGTGACACGTATAATTGACTTGCATCGTATAAATACAAATATTGATTATCTCATTTGCTTGGGAATTATATACAAATAACATTTAGAAAACTTCAATGGTTACATATTAACCAAATTTGAAATTATCTCTGACAAATTTTTCGTAGAATGAAAGTTTCTTTCATATGACAAATTTGTAGGTATCCAATATATTTTTTAGTATTTATAAATCGATTACAGTATTAGCACCCTCTAGCTTATAACATATGTTAACATTTTGACATGCCTAATAGAATTACTAAATGTTTCAGGAAAAAAAAGCAAAACATATGTCATTGCCTAGTTCATTTATAGATTTTAGATTTTTTTGCGGATAGCTATGGTTATCGTTTATCAAGCACGTTAATATTTGAAACCACAGTTTTCGTGTATTTTTGATACGTGGGAAAACCGACGTACGAGGACCCAATTAATGACAGGAAGTAAGAACATTGGAATGGGTGAAATTCGGATGTTTCCGTTCATCCGGCGCGCACATACATTGCGGTGTAACCGTGTTCGTATTGATCTTGAATTTCTAAATTTTCGACTCGAGAAGTTTTTATCTTCCCGCACGCCGGGCATCTTGTTCGTGGCTTCGAGCGATTCGTGGTCAAGTTTTGACCGCCCCGATGTTTTGGGTTTCATTTTCTCCCTTTTAAACTAATAAAGTGACTGTGCTATTTATCCCGTCTTTTGCCATGACAAGCGAGTAAAACACTCTTGGGAAAAAACTCAAGATGTTAAAACATGAAATCCAATCGATATAAATTAGGAAAGATGCCGTCGGCTCTCCTCAGATCACTTTATGCCAATTAATTAATTTACGAACAAAATTGCTGTCATATTTTTTATTTGTTGAAAAAAAGGAAAGGTAAAAAAGTGTAAACATTGCTTAGCGTTCAATAATGTAACCATAAATATGAATTGCGCCACACTAATACTGTAAGTCTAAAGAAAATGGTTCGGGTTTTGTTCAGTATGAGGGCAGGAAACTGTACCTTATGGCTTAGTAATAATATTCCAGTTTCTGGGACAATGCTGCAGTTTAATGCAGCATATTATGAGTTTATTGGTGGAAGGTACCCCAAATAAATTCATAAACTGTGTAGGTACAAACGTATCCTTTTGCGAGCAATGCCGACATGTCGTCGGTACTAATAAAGATAGTCAAAACATAAGCTTCAAGGACTTTTTTAACTTTGCTGTTTTATTATCTTTACCGCCGCTAAAGGTGCAAGGAAAATGTTCCAAGTTTTTCAACAAGCAAAAAAGTAACTGTCAAAAAAAGCAGGGAAATATAATTTACGGGAGCATAAATTTTTCTAGTCAAAATATTGTATGAATATTTGTCGATGGTCATTATTCAATAATTATAGTTGTAATTGTTTTTTTTTCTTATATGAAATTAAATAAAAAAAAAAAACAAAACTTTAAATACTGTTATTTAGAATGCGCGTATTATTCGTGATGAAAGCAAGATTATTTTGCAGCTGCATATGTTGACCGATGGTATCAGAACAAATACCATTAATGGGAGCCCGGCATTGATCGATATCAGGCATGTAAAAAGAGTTTACGCGAATAAACAGTTCAATCATTAAATAGTTCCTGACCACAGAGGTCTTATTTTGACTTCTTTGTTGAAGTTCCGGAGTTAGCGTGACGGAAACTCGTGACTCGAAAACAAAAAGTATTATAAACCTTTTTGGAAGTTACCATAAACTGAGATGTAAAAGTTAACGCATTTATCCTTCCGCCATTGAATAGAATTGTGCAATAATCTTGATTTCTGAAGTTCAACTCTGCAAAGCTTTTGTTTCTATTTATAAACATAGACGTAGTAAATTTCAAGAGTTGTTCAAAGCCACGTACATCCGTTTTTATGAGCCTTGTTTGCAAAAGCAATTTCATAAAATGGTGCTTTATTGTATGATATTAATTTCGAAGTGTTATTGTTTTTTTTATTCAGTTATAAGTGCAAAAGTTTTTTGTTATTAAATTAATTTGTGATGATATTAGAATTTAATTTGTAACGATAGCAATATATCTGTTTAAGTATATATAAACAATACACCGATGTGCATTTTTTTTAATTTCTCTTAGTTTGTTACACGTAACACATCTTAAATTTCATATTTTAAACATTTACTTTCATAAAACATTAAAGTTAACAAATTTTTTATCTGGAAAAATTAATTGTACGAAAGCATTCTTTAAATATATATAAGTCAAAAATTGATGTGTTTTTTTATTACGAAAGATAAACAGTGTCTTTTGTTTATGTTATTTACTAAAAGTAAATTATCCGGCAATATCCAAGAGGTAAATCGAAAGGAAAACAAAAATGTTTGAAAAAAGCGTAGAAGACCGTTTACTTAAAAATGTACCGATGGTAAAAGTTTTCAGGTGTAACAATCATAAATCATATAATTTTATCCTTTTATTGTACTCGTCGGTAACTGATTTTGTCAACAGTCCATTTCGAAGTTTATTAACCACTTCGAGTCTACCTTAAAAAGGTCCACGGTAATCCAAATTGTTTTACAATATTAATAGGCGAAGTTTGTGAACACGTGCCCGAACAAATAGTTATTATTATTTTAGTGAACAGGAATTAACTTGAAACATTTGTCTATAATTGTAGTAAGGATTGATAAAAATAATTTAATCGAATTTATAAAGAGGGGGTGAACTATGTCGAGACGATGATCCAGTCGCTCTAAATAAACAGAGCTTCAAACAATACCCTCTTCCGAAAGCAAATGCCTCTTCCGTTCATGGGAATTCCCATGCCAGGCTCGAATTACTCCAGAACGTCGCGCATACAGCTACATTAGATTCCAGTGCGCATGCTGGTCACACTTACAACGTGCGTACACAAATTTCACGCAAACTTAATTCAGTATGTTTATACTACATCAAACGAACCATAAATTAATTTTAAACGGTCAACCAATAGTTTCTGATAAGAATGTGAAAATTAAAATTTATTTATTATATAAATTAAGATCTGTATAATAATTATATGTAAAATGTATTGGTTCAGAATAATTTTTACTAAAACTAATTGTGATAAAAATTTCAAAAATGTTTGTAAATGTTAAATGAACAATTCATTAAACAACGATCCTATTTCTTGTTACAATCGCTTCACATATTTATTTAAATAATTGTAATTTGATTATCAAATGAATTGTTAGTAAATTTTATTCCACAGAATTTTTCACCGTTTTGACCATTTATGGTAATCCTTTTATATACAATTTAATAGAATTTTAATTTATCATTCTTCTTTAATTCAAAAATTTTACAAGCAATCTCCCATTATTCCAATTTTATTTTATCAATTTACCTTTTACTCTGATTGAAAACATTTTACTAACATTATTTACAATTAATATTTATTATTATAATTTTATTTTAACAGTACCTGCAAAATAAGTGGGACTAGGGTTCCCTTTTTTCTATTTCAATGTCCCTCATTTTATTATAAGGTAAAATTTTGTTTATATAATTATAACGTTTGTTAAAAATAGCGGTTGGACAAAAAAGTGAAAAGCACAATTTTGTTATTTTATGAAAATTTGTCATAAAGATTCGTATTGCAGATTAAAAAAATGATGTCGCTTTGACCATAGTGTGTAAATTCCCGTACATCAGCAGGTCTGAGAATGAAGGACCCCCCACTTAAAGAAACCCCAACTTCCCCCTCTCTAACGCGTTCTCCCTTACTTTACAAGTTTACGAGAGCATCGGCATGTGGTATCCAAATTCGAAAATGTCAAACAGTTGCACTTCACACTACGCACGGAACAACATAGCTTATAATGACTACGTAATTTCGCATTGGTTATTTGTGAAAGACAGCGAAGAGCCTCTAATTTCATGAGTGATTAAATAAGATTTTTGACAAGATTATTTGAAGAAAAAAATTGTGTCTTCACATTTTTGTGACTGGTGCTTTTGATACGTGATTAGTTTTGTGTGGTAATTAAATGGTATATTGTTATACAATGTCTGGAAGCGACGACGAATCCGAACAACAACGGGAATCATCGGAGGGATTATCTAAAGCTCAATTGAGAAGGGTAAGTTTGATAATATAATTAAAATTTAGAATTCCATTTCTTTAAGTATTGTACAATTATAACTGTGAACTAAAGAAAAATGGATTTTTTTTTAAACAAATTATAAATTTTGTTAGAATACTTGACTAAAATATAGTTGAAAAAGAAGTAAGTAACGACGCATTATTTTTAATTTTTTATAGAATAATAAACCCATTATGGAAAAGAGAAGACGTGCTCGGATAAATCAATGTCTTGATGAATTAAAAGGTCTTATTTTAGAAGCTATGAAAAAAGATGTAAGTACAATCAATTATAACTAATTTTTTGTGTGAAATTAAAATTTCTTAATCCTTATGGAATTGGCGTTCCTGTTTACATTATAATTTTAATTTACGCGAGTGAAATTGTTAAAAATTTACATTCTTTATCGAAATATAATTTTTTTTGTGCGTATTCTTTCACAACTTTAACATAAAAGTCATGGATTGATAATTAATATTTATTTTGTATTTTGAATAAGTTTAAATAGATTTTGTGTTTTGAATATAGAATTTTTATGTTTGGTAAAAATGAGAAATAATCTCGTTCTTATCATTACATTTATAATTGTTTCGAAGCTCACGCGACAAGTGAAGGCGGGTTTTGTTTTAGCGCCTTAGATGCTTCAGCGTGGGAAAGACTCGTGCGAACCCCATTCCACGTACGGCTACTAGTATGTGCGCATAGTAGAGACAGACAGAGTGAGAGAGAGAAGCCGGTATACAAGTGTGTGTATAGGAATGGGGTTTCGTGTGTGTCTATACTTCGAAAATCCCAGATAAAATGAACTTTAATATTGAAAAAAAAACAAATTAATTATTCTTTAGATTAAAGTTAAATACTGGAAAACAAGTATTTTTATTTTAACGTTAACGCACATTGATAAAGTTATTCATAATCACGACTAAAATTCAATTATTGCAAAATTTAATTTAAAATCTGCAGAGCAAATAGATTTAATTGACTCGCACTAATATAATCGTGGACGAATCACGGTTCATTTGTGTCCCTGTAATTTAATAATAATCTTCTTGATAAAAAAACACCGGTTCAATTGTACTTAATTAAACGGACTGAAAGGGAGTTCTTCCGAGATACGTCTAGGAAACAATTTTTGAAAATTATTACTCTATTGTTTGCTTAAACACTTGCAGCGACAATGGTAATTTTTGTGAGTGAAAATTGATTGATAGAGTAACCCGTTCTTGGGACAAAGGTTGCGTAACAAAGGGTCACAATATTTTGAATAAAGCCATCAAAATCACGTCCAGCGAACGCTGCTCGCCGAAAACCATGATGTTATCTTATTGTCTTCTAAAAAAAATATCTTCTCAGCACCTTTGCAGCCTTCGAGTCCCGTATCGATGTGTAACACTATCCTTCGAGATTCATTTCTCAGCAGACTGGCAAACGCTCTCACCATTCTCCGTTCATCCAGATGACTTCCGCTACCTGCTCGATCCAATGTCTGTGTTCGTCCATCTACATTCGGCCTCTTCTCTTTTCCCCTTCCACTTCCCATCCGCTCTGTGTTACGCCCCCCGCATTCGTGGGAACTTTATAATAATTATTAAAAAAAACTCATCTCATGTTGTAAGACGGATCCTTTTTCCATACACCGACTCATCTAATGCACCACTACCTTTGCGAAAATAAGAGCTTTTCTTCGCTGTCATATCTCAACAGGTGCCAGTGTAATGTCTAATAGAAGGTGTCGGGACCTTTTCTATTCAAGTGAAATAGGATACACCATTGAATTTTATTAATGTGATATCAGCTCGTGGGTAATTGGGGTCCAAAGCAGGATTAATAATTTTTTAATTAGTTCCATTTAGTTGTCAAGATTTTTCATTTATCTATTTAAACATAATTAGTTTCTTCATGCCTGTGTTGATTAATAAGTTAATTTATAACGAATATTCACTAGATTTTGCAACATCAGTACGAATGGAAATTTTAATATTTGTGAAATATTTTATATTTTCGTAGAAGAAATACTCCATTTCAAAAGAGGAAATGAATTGCACTGACAAAAGTAAGAGATGATAAATGAATTTTCATTCTAATAATTTCAAGGTCGGCTTTGATTTCTGAATCTTGCATTTCTTTTTCCACGATATTGAATTTGGTATCAAATGTGGGTTTCTCCCACAGAAAGCAACTCTTTATCATAACATTGTGCGTGCTCGACTTTAACTCAACTCCCACGCCCATTGTCAAGGTGGCTCACCATAAAAATGCGAATGCTAAACCGCTCCAGGGATACAAATCTCGAGCACAGTTAAACTTCTTTGAAAGGACCCCGATTCCACCATTCAGATGCGCATTGTCATTTAAAAACCTATGCCAAACTCTCGTGATTCGTCAAACTCGCGAAGAAAGAGCTTGTTTATCGTAGATTTTTAACAACCACTCGGATCATTTATCGAATTCCCACGATATCCTTAATCGATTGCACCGCTTTATTTGTAACTACCAACTTCTCACAGAAAGATTAACTTGTACAAATTTTACAGCCGACGAGGCATTCGAAACTGGAGAAAGCCGACATTCTGGAGATGACGGTGAAACATTTGCAGACTATCCAACGCCAACAGCTAAACACAGCAGCGGCCACGGATCCCGCTGTGCTGACGAAATTTCGTTCCGGCTTTTCGGAATGCGCCACGGAAGTTTCACGCTACGTAAATCATTTAGAAAACGTGGACCCAGCGGTGAAACAACGGTTAGTGGCGCACCTCAACAGCTGCGTAAACAATCTGCAACAAGTAGCGCCGTTTTACAGTCATTATATGCCGTACATGCCGGAACGGCTCTATCCGGAAATCAAAGTGGGCTTCCAGAGTGATTTCCAAAATGGAGACGAGAACAATAATGATGGCACTCGGATCCAAATTCCCTCTGGAGTCCCGCTGATTCCAAGTCGATTGGTAACGGGCGAGTTGGCGCTTCTGGTGCCGCAATCAGCGGGACTTTCTACCAAGTACCCTTTCTTCCCTCCTGCTCAAGATTCCTCCAGGATACACGCTTCTTCCGCATTCACGGCAGTTAAGAAATCGTCACAAAGTCCGTTGGTTAGCCCTACCACCTCTACGTCCAGCTTCGACGATAACCATCCGATGGAGCTTTACCAAAATTCGCAGTCTCCTAGATTGCAAAATCGATTCAAGGTTCCTGACTGCAGTTCCGCTTCGTCCAAAAGCAACTCTTCACCGGAAACTCAGAAGGCTCACGTTAGTTCCACAAGCGACCGCAGTTCTCCAGTTTCGAGCATCGTTAAACCGGAAAAGCGAATGCAAAGTCCAATAGTCAGTTCAGAAGTTGCCAACGATTCGCTGGAGAAATTGCGCCAACCTTTGTCCGTAATTACTGATAAGGCTCATAATACTAGAACGTCGAGTAATTTAGGAAAGAGGGAAGGACTGAAAAGACATAACTCTGAAGGACTTCTCACGATCTCAGAAAAGAGACCTCGGTATAACGAAATGAATATTACTACGAATGCCAGTAATAGTCCGTTGAATGGCAGTATTAAAAACCATTCGCACTTTGCAAATTCAGCAGAGGATATTTCTGGAAAAGCATCTTCATCCAACGGAAAAGTCGAACATAAGTATCAAGAACATTATGGGGGGAATGCCGGTTCGTCTGTTAGTAGAAACGATATGTGGAGACCTTG
The DNA here is from genome assembly GCA_022817305.1 of Leptoteleia sp. ZL-2020. Lineage (NCBI taxonomy): Eukaryota > Metazoa > Arthropoda > Insecta > Hymenoptera > Scelionidae > Leptoteleia > Leptoteleia sp. ZL-2020. Next base: position 10,012 of record JABFPN010000634.1, read on the forward strand.
GTGAACTTTGTTTGCTTTTTTAATATACTCAGGAATGTATTATTTGTTTAGTAATCACAGTTTAGTTACATGACAACAAAAGTTATTTTTAATCAACTTTACCGTTCTGTGTACGTACACTGAGAAAAATATTACTAATAATATTACTGTTTTTATTATATTTTCAAAAAAATATTCTAATAATAATTTCATATTTGTTATAATATAAAAACTTATACATATACAAAAATGTTGTTATTTTGTGTTCTTGAATTAAAATGATATTTGCAAGATTGCAATGTAGATCCGAATACAAAGAAGAAAACAGTAACATTATTTGTGTTAGGTTTTTCTTAGTTTAGTATAACTCTAGGAGTTCATTTTGTGTACACAAAATGGTTTGCTTTGTGTGATAAAAGTGTAACTAAGTATACAAATTTTACATAAATAAGGGAAACTTTTTTTTTAAACATACATTCAATTTGAACTTTTTTCCTTTTATCCTACATTTTTGTGTAGGATATAATTATACACAACTGAAAATGCAATATAATAATTATTGCATTCAATAAGAATAAATTTTTATAAACTAATATCCAGAATATTTCCTTTATTTATAGTTCAAACACGAAAAATAATATATATATATATTTCGATTAGATATAAAATAATGCAAAATTTATATAAGAACTATAAATATTAGTGAAGTTTTACATAATATTATTCCGTAATAATTTCAGAAACACACTGATAAAAATAAAACAGATAATGTAAATGAAACTTTTATTATAATCAAGTTGAAATACTTAGAATTTGCAGTTAAACTTATTAATTTATACTTTTTGTTAAACAAAATTATAAGTATATTTATCATTATAGTTTAGTGAACATTTCTGTAATTATTCATTATTATTCTCATCAATTTTAGCAAAATTTACCATTAAATCTGATATATTTTAATAGTATAAAAACACCATTATTTTAAAACATTCTTTAGTAGCATATTTACATTTTCATTTTACGTTATATGTTTAAATATTAAAATGCTCATTTTAGAATATTTCAAAGATATCATTTACTATTAATTTAAGAACATGAAAATCAAATGTACTAATTTAGGAAAAAAATCGGTTTGTATTGTATACAAACATTACATTGTATATATTTTTGTATATATAGTTTTAAGTGAATTCGATGTTGATTTATATTATAATTGTATTATATCTTACAAAACAAGTTGCAAAACTGAATTAGTATTAACAGTTTGTGATAAATATGTGTTACCATAATAATGTCGTAATAAAAATATTTTTTACTGAAAAAATTGTTCCAGTATTTACATTTATGTAATATTAAATTATAATTTCTATATATATAAACTATTAAAAATATTATTTAGAAGCTTATTCAATACGCACATGTATATTATTATTTTATTCCTAAAAATTCTTAATACTATAAACTAAATACGTATTTATTTGCGATGTGTATTTATATTACTTGAATATATTTAATATTTTAAATTTTTTTACTCATGCAATATAATAAACTTTACGATGATTTGTCTTATCTTGTATTAATAAAAAGCAAATTAATCATACTTTTTTCTTGCAGTGTATAAGTTAAATTTTTTTTTTTTTAATGAATAAGGACGATCTAGTGTACTGGTAAAAACGGTCTCTTGGAAAACTTCATACAAATACTATGTAAATTTGTGAATATATTTGGGCCGGATTAATGAAGTCCTTTTTAGACACAGTCGAAAATGTATTCGCTTCTTTGTATGCGGAGCACACAACGTGTACTGAATAATTCAAGCTCGTTTTATAAATTATAATTAATTTCTCATTAAATCATGCAATTAATCCTTTATATTTGTTTAATGAAATTTATAGCTATTTTTATTTACCATTAAATTTAAATGTAAGTAAAATATGGAAAAATAGTATACAAATTTACATAATTTACGCATAATAAAATATTTGTTGTCTTCGGAAAGTTATATGTCAACATAATTTAACACTAGATTGCTGGATATTGGGTGTTATAGCTATTTTGTGATAATTTTAGTCAAACATTGAAATTGAAATATGTTTAAAAAAATAAAATTTCATTTTAAGAAAACTCTATACAAGCCATTTTTACGCGTATCCCGCGTGGAAAAATTTTAGCGCCACAGTAAAAGTCATAGTGGTTGATTCTGTGAGATCGAATTTTTTCCAGGCCATAGCATTAGCTGTTTTTATTTTTTTTTGCGTATTCGTAATAAATAATTGAAAAAATGAGTAATAAAACGTAAGAATATATGAATATCTGAATTAGAATTACGAATTGAAACCTTTTTCTGCCTTTCTGAAATGAAACGGTTCATAAAATGATGCAGGCACGAACATCATTTCAGATGTTTCAAAGTTTTTTGTTTCATAAAATATATCTTATTCAATCTACAGTAATTCCAATTACTAATTATAACAGTTTAACTGAACTTAAATGCAGGTAGTAATAGAAAAAAATTGTATTTCCAGTACAAATGACTTGCGTATAATATATAATTTATTATTAACAAGTCTATATTGTTTTCACTAAAGTTATATAAGTTATATATAACATTGTATATTCACAAAGGACATAAAAAATTGGATTAACCTAATTGAAGTTGTATTACTTATTGCAGAAGATCAAGGTATTCAAGTTATATCCTTGTCTCATTCGACGTTGTAATCGTACATTCAGTGTCACAGTCATTTAGCCCTAAATTACTATTATGAAACAAAAAAAATAAAATTAAACAAATGTAGATACTGGTCTCAACATTCCACAAGAATCAAAAGTAACACTGAAAAACAAGCTGTACCTAGTGTTCACCATTTTATTCCATTACATGTCTATTTTGATACACTTTTTACTTCTGTTTTCCGATTCTCCATTTTATTTCAAAGGACGACTTTGCAAAATGATTTGTGTAATTATTTTAATTACTTCGAGCGACTTCTTAGGATACGAAGTAGAAGAAGCTTGCGTTCTTTTTCGAATTTTTTATAGGAACTTGTTTTAAAAACGATTATCAATTTCAAGCTACTGTAAGAAAAGATGCCTACTGCAACGTAACCAGTTTTAATCTTATTAAAGATGCAGTGAAATAAGAAAAGGTTTGCAATGATTTAAATTAATATTGAACTTGAAATAATGAATAAGCGCTCATTGAAAAATAATACCGTCCAATGAACTCAATTTAAATGAGAGTTTATGAGTTATTCAATGAGATAAATAATACTTTATGATAGACTTCAATACGTTATTTATATAAGTGTAATTTAATTTTATATTATAATGGCAACATAATGTCTCATAAAGGTGTAACTAAGAAATATTAATAAGTAAAATCTATGTCATACATGGCAAGGTAAAGAAATTCAATTTTTGTGTCATGACCATTTTTAAAAAATTTGGTAGGCAAAGTTGTTAGGCCAGGTTTGTACTCGCATGAGGTATGGATTTCCATGAATCTCTCGTGATGCGTACAATATTTTTTTGTAACTAGGGAGCGAAACTCGCCATTATTCCAACACTTCTAATTTAAATCACTAATTTATGGTGAAAAGAATGTGTATAATATCGCGCACAATTTAATACAAATCAAATGATTACTTTTTTTGCCTAGTGTTTTAACAAAAAATTCTCTTATTTTTATATAAATTTACCAAATTTTGGTTAAATTGTTATCATTTGTTATTATGTGTTTCGTTTTACATTATACTCAAAGTAAATTTATAAGATGCAAATACCGGCGATGTTTGTTGCTTCTCATGGTCAAAGATTTGTTTTTATTGTTTGAGAACTTGTACATTATAATACGACAGAAACTTGAGTGCAACTCTTCGATACTTCTTACAAAGATAACGTTTAATGAAAATTTTATTGTATTGACTGTATGCATCAAATTAGATCCTGCAAAGTACTATGACTCTTTGAAAGAAACAACAAGTGAGGAATACAAAGTGGATCTGATGTTAAACAACAGACACTACTATCAAGTTCCGGCTGATCAAGGTGGTAAAGCCGCGAATGCACATATATACGCATACACATGTTCTACCTAGCATAAAAGATCCGCGCAGTAAAACATTGTCCGGCATCTCGATCAGAAACCCTTGCACTTCTGGCGCCAACGCAGAGCAGCGATCATTTCACGATTGTCGTACTAATAAAGTTATCGATTCAAATTTTATTTTCATGAATTATTTCAATTCAATTTAACGACACATTATCACCTGAACATCGTTTTATTTATTTTTACGGCGAAATTTTTTGCACCTTCAAAATCCCAAGTGTCAGAATTGTTAGAACACATTTATCAAGATAACGCGATTTAAAGTCCAATTAAGTTTATCGCTTTTACATAACGAACAACTGTTTTGTGTGCTGCACTCAAAAGTGACATTTAAGAATGTACACCGCTGTGTTGTGATTTTAACATTCCAATTAAGCTTCATAATTCAGTTCTGTGCGACTTTTTCAATAGGGGGGAAAGTTATCTCACGCTGATTATCGGAAGTTTTAATTTTCGAGTGCAATTTAAATAATACAAAGTAAACTAATTTGAAATCTGGTGACCAAACATTTTTTTTGATGGTACACTTTCTTACGGAATAAAAATTGTACCATAATCTGAATATTTTGCAAATACCTATTTTGTTATGTTCAGCGGAATCTTTCGTCAAATTAATTTTATTTGACGTCAAGTTTTAAGAAAACCCTGAAACAATGTTAACAAATAACAGATAATTGTCATAAAGAAAAATGTGAATTGTTACATGATCAGAGATAAAAAGTAATTACACGAGGAAAAGAAACAACGCTGTATATAATTGATAAATTAACACTGAATTCGTGAAGGCAAATACAGCAAAAAAAAAAAAATGATACAATGTATTTTTTTTATGGTACCAATAGCCGTGACGGCGATCGATCTGTCATTTCCACCTCGTCCTGATAATCCTAAACTTATTCGATCAAGTGATTATAATCGAGTAAAGTCTGTCGGCAACGACTATGTCATCAATAACTTCGTGAGTAATCATTATTTATTAACATACCATAACAATACAACATTTGCGATTCTGTATAGACAAAAATAAACTTGTATTTTTTTTTTTTTTTTATTTAAATCGTAAATATTCCATCATTTTCGTATAAAGATTGTACAGTCATGTAAACTTCTGAAGATGAAAAAATAATTAGCTCTTCTCTTATAATAATAACTTATGTTTATATTTAATCGAATTATGAGTCTGCAATATGACATATTTCTTTGGAATTCAATTAAAATTAATTATTTATTAAATTACTTAATTTCAAAGTCATAATTTTTAAATTTGTATATTGTATCCATTATTTTAAGCAGAACGTTAATAATGAAACACTTTTTATTTTAATTTAATCTTAAATGTTGAGCGAAGTTCATATTTAATACAACATGAAAAATGTTAATTTACCAGCTAATAAACTAATCAGTTCATACTATGACGAGTAGATAATTTTGTAATTTATAATATAATTTCTTTCTACAGTAGTATTAATATATTTAATTGCATGATTAAATTACGTTACAGATGATTAAAGTTGATAATTTAATTACTGTAATTGATGAAATATATAAATGTATAAAGTAAATATAATTATGACTGTTATTAAAATGATATTCCATTGATTTTATACTTAAATGTTATATAAAATATGTATTAATTGTATATTATAAAAGAAAATTAGTTATGTATTTAAAATAAATAGTATCTGTTACATTACATTTATTTATAAAATAGTCTAAAATAAAATATTTAATTGTTATTATTAAATAACAAAAAACAAAATTTTAAAGCAAATATAATAATAAAATTAAAAGGAGTACTTGATGAAAACATATTTTAAAAGTTAGGTGGATATTTAATAGTATTTTCAGTTATTCTCTAGGAACAAGTTTAGCTCATAATATCATAATTGCCAGGGTAAAAGTAAATGCTCAAGTCGAAGTATTATACCCCACTTACGTCAATCCCTAAATTCAATATAATTTGGCAAAGAAGCGATAGAAAAAACTGGTTATGGAAAAATAAATTGATCCTCTTCAATTTATATCCTTTCAAGCACCTTTCGATATTCACATCAATGTCTCTTAAAGACCTAACTAAATTACATAATTTTTTTTTGACCGGTCTAAGTTGGTTAGACTTTAGAACATATTCCTAAAATTCTTAAACCCATTAACGAGATATAATGTAAATTTTCGTCCACGTTGGTGATAAAGTCCAAATATTCACGTTTAATTGGATAAAATGTTACGTTAAAATAATGCACATATATATATGCAATGTCATATATTTAAAAAATTCTTATTTAAATAAATGCGAACATAATCCTTTATTACTTTAAGGTTAAAGTAACAAAGGCTTTATTACTTTGTTCAGTTTATTTCAATAAAATCACTTTCAACTTTAATGAGTTGAATTAAATTTTAATTAAATTCATCTAACTTATTTTTTAATTAATGTCTGACATAATAAAATTACATAAAATGAAATTGTCTTTGCACTTGCAAATTTATCGAACTTTTGTATTAATTTCAGATAGGATTAGTTAGTCGACACGGCTATCCTGCAGAAGAACACAGAGTGACTACTGACGATGGGTATCATATTAATTTTCATCGGATTCCCGGTACTCCGATCAATCCAAAGAAAAAAGGCAAACCTATACTTTTTATTCAGCATGGATTACTCAGTTCATCGGACATCTGGGTGATAATGGGCCCGAATAAAGATTTGGGTAATAGTTAGAAAAATATATTACATTCTAAAATCTATCTTGGAGACTTTTAAATGATTCACAATATAAAGAACGAAATAAAAAGAATAAATAAAATAATATGTAATGTATCAATTTTTAACGAATCTTAATTATCCATAACATAATAAATAATTAAATAATAATTGAAATGAGAAATATAGCTCATTACGATATAAATCAAACTAAATTTATACTAACCATATGAATGTAAAATATCTTAAACCGTCTTTTTAACTAAAAAAACAAAGAAGTGATACAAACATTTAATAAAGTGTATCATATTCAGCATTTCTAGCAGCAGATGCAGGTTTTGATGTTTGGATAGGTAACGTTAGAGGTAATACTTATGGAAGATCTCATGTCAAGCTATCTCCAGATAGAGATCCACAATTTTGGCAATATAGGTATGTATATAATTTATTTTACTAGTACAAAATATACACATAAATACGCAATAAAATATAAAATTACACATATTCATTTATTAATCATTTATAAAGATTTATGATTTTCTTTAAATAAATATATGATTTTATTTATTTTATTTCACAATCCATCCGAATTTCTAATAAAAGTGACGGAAATTCGTAAGTGATTTTAAATTTTTATAACAATTTAGTTTCATTAAGAAAGTAAAAGGTGTAAACATTCATTAAATATTATGTAGGCAACTTAAAAAAAGTACTATGTTGAAATTTAATTCTTTATCTTATAATTTTATAACATTGATTGTCCCGGAAGTAAGCAATTTATATTAATATTGCCAATCTCAAACTTATTGTTTTTGTCTCGTAACTTTTTATACAATATTTATTGTGGCTAATGTATTCGCATGGTTTTTAGTCCTTTGTACTTGAATGTCTAAACATTTCTCTAATTCTTGTATAATTTCCTCTGCAATAATAGTAGCCTTCGTTGAATATGTTATAAAATTAAAAAATTAATTTTTCCTTTTTTATGCAAACTACAATTATAATAATATTAAAACAAAAAATTAAATAATAAATAAAATATGAAGTAGTAATAAACAATTGATACAATTGTTTGAATTAAAAAAATTATTTTCAACTATTAAAATATCTGAGTTGTTAATATTAAAACAAACTTAAAATTACTTACATTCTATTATTATAATCAAAAGGCAATATCAAAATTTAATTAAATTTAATTTATTTATCCATATTTCATAGATTTATAAAAAATATTTATTAACATGGATATGAGCTTGAAAGCATATCTGCGCTCACTGATTAGTTATATGAATACAGCGAGGTACAAAGGTTTGTCTACCACAGGGGCTTTACATAGTACTTAACCACAAGTGAATATTATATTCTTAAGCTTGTCTAAGTGTGTACAGTTATCAAAATATAACTAAAATAAATTTTATTATTTATAAAGCCAGAAACTATTACAGTTAATTTTATAGTAAATCAAATTTATAATAGATATTGATTTAAAATTGAAAATTAACACCATATTATTTGAATAATGTGTATATTTAATAAATTGTATTAACGTTATATTACAGTCATTAACTTTCATTTTATTTACATAGTATATTGTACATAATATATACTTATGTCACGATTAAATTAATTTTATATTTAAATTAGTGAAATTACCCTTCCGCTTTTCTATAACTCTTCAATTTTTTCTTAATTTTAAATCAAATTTCGAAAGATTATATACTACCTTTAATTCTGTGATAAATTAAAAACTTTATAATTTTTACTACATATGTCTCATTAACATTGTAATTTCATATAATGCAGTTTTCATTTGTATGGTATACTCAGAATTCACAGCTCCTGAAGCATTACTACCATAATTTCCTTGAAACATTTAATTTAGTAACTGCGAAGGGATTGATTTCTCAACAAGCTTATAACAAGTACATAAGATAAAAATTATATAATATAATATTTATCGCGATTTGTTTTTATTAAATAAAAATAAGCAGATGAATAAAACTTAAATTGTGAATATTTGCATTTATCTCTTACGGTATATTGAATTAAATTTTACGTTAATTATTTTCTTTGATAAGTATATTATTATCATTGTATAATGTATTATAATATAAAAACTAAATTAAATCAGATGAACAATCTTTCCTTTGATTTTATGTATTTAGCTATCACGACATCGGATTGCATGATATTCCGGCAATGATTGATTACATACTACAATTAACGGGTGAAAAATCTTTAGTATACATTGGACACTCTCAGGGAACTACAGCAAGTTATGTTTTACTATCCACCAAACCAGAATACAATTCTAAAATCCGTCTTTTAATAAGTTTATCACCGGTAACATATTGGATGCACGGACTACCTTCAGTGGGTTCTATAGCTATAAAATATGTTGATAAAATTAAGGTAATTAAACCTTAAAAGTACTAAAAAAAAGTACTTTTTAATTAATCAATACAGTATAGCTTAGGTTTACCATATCCAAAAATAAATTAATTTGATAAACTAGATATAAAAATCAAATTTCCAGGCAGTTTGTATATTTACACTATTTTGAAACAACTCAAAAATAATAAAATCAAACAAATTATATATAATCGTAAACAAAGTTATTTTAATATAACTCGTTTTTCTAGGAACACGTACCAAAGTCGTATTTTTGTATATAATTTTTTTCGATTTATTTCGTTATATTAAAAATGTAAACAGTCTAATGAACAATTAATGAGTTAAATTATATTTTAAATATATTGGCAATAGTCTAACCAGTCATAAATGTGAGTTCTGTGATGTAACTTTAAGTTTTTGTTAAAAACGCCAAGGCATAGTGGTCCACATAAAGATAATAATAAAGGCTTATATAAATGTGTAAATAAACTTAATATACTTATAATGCGAATCATAATCTATTATATTAATTATATTATAATAATTAATCTTTAATGTAAATAATAATTTATATAAACTAATATGACATACAAATAAATTATGAACTAAAATATACGACATCCTCATTATTATTGAATTCAAATATAGGAAAGCTAGATTGTGGCTTAATGCAAATAGTCCTGGAAAACTTTAATGGGATATGAGTAATTCCCTAAGTTAATCAATGTTGAATTGCTGATTGATACATTATTTGACTAATACTATTATTGATAACGAGCCAAGAAACATGAAATAATTTTATATTATATTTTATATTAATATGTTAAATAAAAATTATAACAAAATCTTTTTCATTTCAGAAAATCCTGGAAGACAACAATTTGTACGAAATATTACCTCAGTCACCCATAAACGTCATTTTAGGAAAAAATTTCTGTGGCGACAAATCTCCCGCGCAACCTTTTTGTATCGCTACACTATTTCAGTTATTTGGAGTAAACGTAAATCAACTGAATACTGTAAGTATGTCTCAAATTTACAAATTTATGTGTTCATTTTGTTCTTATTATTTTTATTACTATTTATGTTAGACGAAAAAGGAAATATTTCCAATGTTTAGATAAGATTTTTTTACAATGAAACAATTTAAAATTATTTATAACGCTTTTAGACGATTCTGTCTACTCTATTGAAACACAATCCTGCAGGAGCTTCTGTACAATGCTTACTTCATTTTGCTCAAAATATTGTTCGAGGTATATCATATTTATTGATTTTTCATTACAATTTTTCATCGGCATGTTGTTATATGATCTCACCAAAATTTAAACATATAAATAATTTACAACATAATTATAGGTACATTTCAAGCTTACGATTATGGCAGAGCTTCAAAAAATATGGAAATGTATAATCGAACAAAACCTCCACATTATAACTTGAAAAATGTTAATACTTCAGTTGCTTTATTTTATGGTCGTGGAGATGTTTTATCTGCCGAAGCAGTAAGATTTTACATTACAAATAACTTGAATTAATTTATTTAAGATAAAATAGTAAAATTATCAGCTTCTTTTTCAAATGTTTAATTTACAGTTGTTAAGTAAAAAACAGTACTTTAATTATTTTTACAGGAAGCAGTCAAATTAAGTAAATATATTTCCAATTTAGTAGCAATGGAATCTGTTCCTGATGATAACTTCAATCACATGGATTTCATTTTTGCGATAGATGTCAAAGAGCTTTTATATGATCGTATATTGAATTTATTAACAAAATTTAAATACGATAACAGTTATTTAGCAAAAAGGTTTAATCAATAAAAATCTAGTCAATAAAATGTGTGGTGACATGGAAGTATCAAAATTCAATATCGTGTATACGCTAAATTATAACGAAATATATATTAGTTTAGATGAAATATTTGTTCACATTTTTTATCAATAAAATTGAAAATTTCATTATATTTATAATAATACATAAACGTATACAAATTTAAGTTACAGCACTGTTACCATTAAAATTCAAATCTTTTTTTTTAACGAATTGTAACTATATATCTAACTATATATCTACTTTAATGTGTCATTATTTTTTTATTATTAGCAACTTGTTTAAATTAAGGAATGAAAAGGTATTATAAATTTATCATTACAGTTGTGATTTTCAACACGCCGCTGGTAAATTACATTTCAATATCGTCAACTAAGGAGAAAGGATACGTGATCTTCGTATGTTTCGGTCAGGAGGCCGTACCAAAATGAATAATTATGTAAATACCTAGCACATACATATACCATCGTTTTAAACTTTAAGAACAACCGTTTATCTATGCAGTTATAATATTAAGTTCGGAGCGGGAATAACTCCTGAAAAATCATTAAAAAACAGTCAATTTTGCTTTATCTTTCAGTTATATTTATTAATGCAATTAACTGAATATAAAATTAAATATTTCTTCTAAAAATAAAAACAAGTTTAAACATTTACTGAGATTTTTTAATTATGTGATATAAAAAATTATTATTTGAAGAACTTGAACTTTTGCCGGATCACAGATAAATTAAGTAAGTATTATTATACTAAAAAAAGCTTTAAAAAAGAATTTTTTTTAATTTAGTAGTAAAAAGAATCGCAATTATCAAATTATTGATAATTATAACCAAATTTGTGTAAACTGTATTTAATTGGAATATGTAATCTAATCCAGTGAATAAAGTGAAACTTAATACTTTAAAATTCCATGCGAAGAACTGACCTACCGCAAATAATATTATACAAGTTTATTTTATTGATATAGAATACTCATTTTAATGTACCTAATTGAAATGAAAAAAAAAAGATACAATTAATATCATTATCCAAACATTCCTTTAAAGTACGAACTGTCCTATAATATATAATAGGTGACACATATTATGCAAATGATGATCATTTAAAACTTATGTTGTAGGTATCTAGAAATGTTTATATGATTAATATATTCTTTGGCATATCTATTTCACTCAAATTTCTCCACCTAATTAATAATGCGGGGTGATTTATATAATGCAATTTACAACTGGATTTAAATTTGAATAATTAATAAGTAAAGATGTCTCGAAAAATCATCTTTTATGATAAACATCACAAATATTTTCATATTCATTAGTATAATTTTAATTCTCTTGTTATAGATTATAAAAAAAAGATAATAAAATTCATGAATATTATTAAATTAAAATTTGCAAATATATATATAAAGGTGCAAGCACAGAAATAAAGATTAAACAAATCAATTAATTGATTACTCAAAGTGTTAACCTTAATTATTCGTAAATTACAATAAAGTAAATAATGTGCAAGATACTAGCGAGCAGTAGGACACTACTTTCCCTTACTTATATTTGGTTTTCGTTTTCATTTTAAATCACTGGTAAGTTGTCATTAAGCTGTAAGCATGCAAATCATCCGTAACTAATTCATCATAATATTAATTTTTATCGTCTTTGAGTAATATTATTTACATAAATATATCAATATTTATGTTAACATTATTTTATTATGATAATCAAATAAATTTATTGGAATAATAAATAAGAATATATCAAAATTTAAGAGCTTATGGTAGAACAGAATCGCAATATGGAATTTGAAATGTTGTTATCGTAAATTTAGAACACCACGTTTTGGGTGTAAAAGATGTCGAAACTTCCTGCCTGATGAAACTGCATTTCACCCCACATAATTATTTTGTAAATGTTTCTCACAAATTTTAAATACGTATATTTTAATTTCTAGGTTCACGATATAGTTATTGATTATTTGATATTTATGCTTGACTACTTTGCAAGAATTCGTATTTTTAAAAAGAGATACGAGTACTTTTTAACCTAAAATCACTTCCATCGAAAATTATATATTCTTATGAAATTCTGTGTTGAGAAATTTTCTCGTTAAAAGAATTTACTCACTAATTTCGATTTAATTTCTCATTTTGTATTTGAACAAAGGTGATTTGAACACGATATTACAGCTCGTAATTTGAATTATATAAAAAAACTTAATATTACACCGTCAGGAAGTAAAAACATTTAACTCGAGAATAAGAAATGTGTTTAATTTACATTATTATTCACCATATTGATGTAATATGATTAAAAGTACTTAGCGTTATAATTGATTTGTGGCAAGTTTACGTTAAACTACTTTTGTTTTGTTTTTTTCGTTAATTGCGACAAATTTATGGGAACTGTTGCAACCGCAATATTTACCTTTTTTAACTCAAATTTCCCTATACACAAAAAATTTGTATGATCACGTTGAGGTATGCTAAACGTATTTATAGTTGTCAAGCATATTTAAAGAAATTAGATAATTTATACCCACTTAAAAAGTAACACATTTCAAAGTTACTTTCTTTTCTACATTCTGAGTATTCCTTCTCGATTTTTAGTTCTCAATGTTCTCCTTCAAGTTATCGTCCGAGAGGAATACAATTACGTTAATGTAATTTTACGTCCAGCAAAGAATGAAAATCATGTTTGAAGAAAATTAGAAAATGGTAATCGTATAAATCAAACTAAATGGCGTAGACGCAAGATGTTCTCAATTCCTACATGTAAAATGAAAAGGAAACGATAAAATGTGCAGTACCAATATCATAATTAATAAGTAATACCCTCACTTTCACTCCCCAAGCGATGGACTCAATTCAATCTTGCATTTTAACTCAGATCAATTAAATCAATCCTCTGAGATCAAAATTCTAATTTACAACTCAAAAAGTAAACCGAATTAATAAAACTTGCAAAAAGATAAGCATCGTCGAGAGTCAAGACCACATTTTATTTTTTTTTTTTTCCCCCTGTCAGTTCAGTCACCTCGCATCCGTCCAAATAATTTTAAGATAGAGAGATTAACAAGAACTCGTCCAAAAACAATTTGGCAGCACGTGACAATGGGAAACATTCCTATAAGCACACGAATATATTAATACTCATACGCATAAACTAAATGCCATTAACCTAGTTGAGAACTTGACCCGGATCGAAGGCAGCGTTCTTCCGAGATGAGTAGTAGGTAAACTCGAAAAAGATTCATTCAATCGTCGACATCGACAGTTAACACTCTCACCCGTATAACTTTTGACTGGACCGGTTTGGAGCATTATCAGCGAGCAACTCGGGATCACGAAGGAGTGTTTCGGTCAAGGACGAAGTGACTCTCGCGTGTACCACATGTGAGGAGTTGCATCGGTATCAGAGGCATTGTTGCGGTATGACCAAAAAGCATCAGGAGTCTTTGTGTCTGACACAGGGGACGCTGCCACAAGGTCGGGATATAAGGAAGCGAAGGAGGAGGAGGAGGAGGAGGACACTGTGAACGGTTCACCAAATTTTGGATGGTACGTTATGTTACATTTGTCCGCCGAGCTACGAACTGTGACATACAGTGGGAGCTACGCGATAGGTCAAGCACTATGAAATACTTCGGACTCTTTCCGTTGCTTATCGTTCTGCTAATTTGCAAAGTTGAGTGCGCGGTCACGCCGAAATCCCGCGGTGCCCGAAATCCTAAATTACTCATCGGCAGCAAGAAAGAACACGCCGAAACATTTGTAAGTTTCATACATATGTATACATTTCTCTATTTTTCATTATTTATAAAAAAAAGATGAATGAAGTACTCGAAGAAATTTTGTGACGGTTTAATATTTTACGTTTTGAAGTGGCAGATATTTGTAGTTAAAATAGTTAGAAAATTGATTAATAATACTATACATACGAGAATTTATATGCAATTTGGTATATATTTACTAAAGGATTATTAATCAGAAATAGAGAAAATAAAATGTAGCTTTATTTGTTTTAATTAAATCCTTCTCGCGTAGATAAAATTATTTGCTAAAACAGATTTTGTGTTTAATTGTTAAATTTATTTCCATTATATTTATTTCAATTATTTTTAAGATTTAAATATAATAAATAATATATGATTATAATACATACGTTATAATAATATTACACACTAGAAATATCTCGAAATACACTATTGATGATTTTATATTTATTTTGTTTTATTCGCGTTCTACGCTAAGTTTATCCACTATTAGATGTTGTTCAACCGACTCGTAAAGGCCGTTTGCGTATTTATAACGGACGGACACCGGGTAATGAAGTGCTTAAAAAAACATTATTGTGTTTTAAAGTGATTCGTGATTGACATTTTTTCAATTTATTTGTATTTTAATCATAATCACCTGAAATCTAGATCCCAAATAGACATCTAAATAATCTCAATACATACAATCAGAAAAAAACGTTTCCATTTCAATGGTAAATGACATGAATATTGATCGTGTAGAAAAGTGTTAAAGTAATATATGGTGTATAAATCAACATAATTAAATTGACAAAGAGATTGAACACTGTCAACCAACACTAAGTTAAATATATGCAGGCGTTGAGTATTTAGCTTTAAGCAATAATGAATGAATATTGAAATTTATTTATTTAATTGCGTGGAGTCATTGATCGATAAAACTACTATATAATGATTGTTATGAACTGACATAATTTCATTTGAAAAAAGAAATAATTGCGCATGCACCGAGTGAAATAATTTAATTTGCAAATTATTTTAACTTTCTTAATTGTACATTTCATGTCATCATTTTTTTTTTTTTTTTTTTTTTTTTTAATTGATATTTCTTTGCTTATACTTGATAAACTCAAAAATCGTTCGCAATGTTTTTACTATAATAATAAATGTTTTTTTCTTTATGCATTTATATTACTTTCCAAAGATGTATCAAGATTAATTATAAAACTTCAAGCTAAGATTGATAGCATACATTAAAACATGTAAATTATGACTGACGTGTGGAAAGTGTCCTGTTAATTGTAAGATTTTTCACATTTAAAATATTCGTAAGCAAAAAAAATCAAAATTATAAGTGAGAGTAAAAGATGTTTAGGTATACTATATAATAAATGTGTGCGCAATTAAACGTCATAGAAATGATTTATTTATGCATATAAAAGTGATATTTACATAGTCGTGTCGCACTTTTAATCAAATGCCATTCAAATTTTTAAGTGCAACCCGATTCATTCAGAAAAATAATAATATCATATACCTCATACTTAATCAGTTATAAGAGGTATTTAAAAAAATTAAAAAATTTCCATAACACTTTAAAAAGTTTAAAATTATTTATGCACATGTTCATTGGAAAGCACTACAAAGTTTAATTACTTCATTCGGAAATTTAAGAAAAAAAAAATTTAGCAGAATGTCTATTATAGCTTATGAATTTTTAATCGTTGGAACTGGATTCCATTTGGAAGTAATATACTCCTGTAAGTTTAATGCAAGTTGCAATTATCCACTCTTACGTAATATAAAGTAACACCATACGTTTTTACTCTTACATAAATCAATAGAAGTTGAAATATAAAGTTGCAGTATATATAAAAAGGAATTCGTTACACTGTTACAATTATTTCATCAAAGAGAAAACATAAAAGGTCAGTAAATTTTATTGTATGACTTCATTTGGTCAATTCGTAAAATAAAATTTTAAATCATCGATTTGAGTTCAATTATACAGTATCATGTAAATGAAATTTGAACTAATCATGTAATTTGCACGTACAAAGGAAAAGAAAAAGATATAATTTTTAGTAATAATTTTATGCGATAAAAAATATATATGCAAAATAAACAAAAGAAATATTACGTAAACTATATTATCTACATTTATTATATGAGTTTATATATTATATTTGTATCAAATTAAATGATACTTTTAAAATAACATTCTTTAACATTTAATCACTAACTATGCTTATCGTGTATTTTTATTTATATAAATATATATCTCATGTATATTTATATACACACGTGATATAAATATATGTATATCGTGTATATTTAAATACAGTTTCCTATTTTTAAGATGAAACAACTACGATTGTTAATTCAAAATTTGCATTCATGAACATATTAAATAATTCGAGTTATTTAAATGTTCGTTGTAAAATTGAAGATAGTAGCATTAAAGACTTGAGAGATTGATTAATAGATTCATTCATACGTCATGTACAGTATTCTCAAAACAATTCAGCAATATAATTATTACATTCGTCCTATGTGATTTCACACATTCTTGACAGTATGATGGAGTAATTTTGATGTAACAATCACTGAAACTATAAATAATTTTATTCAAACTAATTAAATTAATCAACGTTAATTAAAAGTACTATGTACAACGTTGAAAAATGAAAACATAGTTTTCTGAAGTGAAAGTACTTTATGACTGTATAGAATGCAACGTGATGGAGAGAGTTATTGTAGTATCGATTTTTCAATTCAAAATTAAAAGGGAATTTTAGATTCCATAGTTCGTTTACGTAATATCGGAAGACTCTAATTGCGTTTGTTCTTTTTTATATTAAAACGCGAGTTGTTTTTATTTCTTTGACATATTCAATAGTGTATTGTTCAGATATTTTATTGCTTTGCAAATAAGTTTTAATTAGGATAAAAAACGACAACTTTTTTAATAAATAAAAAAGCTGTTATTAATACATTATACAGATTATAACTTCAAGAAATATTAAATAAGAATTAACTTCAAGAAATATTAAAATAAAACTGGACAAGAAATCAAATTTTATCCTATATATGACAAGATCATTATTTATACGATACATTTGGAGCAATATATTGTGTTTATAACTTCAAAATTAAATAAACTGATTTTGCCATATATAGGATAAAATTTAATCTCTAGTCCAGTTATATTTTAATATTTCTTGAAGTTATTTAGAGTAATATATTAAGAACTTAATTAACTGCTCATTTCATTTTATTCGTGAATTTAATTAAAAATAACTGTGAACAAACTTACATTAATAATAAAGTTAAAATAATTATAAATGTTTTCAACGTTACATATAAAGTCATAAACATCACTACACAATATTCTACTGTAGAAATAATAATCTATGCTTACTCATATTATGAAATGTATATTATTATTATAAAACTTTACATTATAATAATATTAACTGTACTATAATAATTATTATGGACATATCTAAATAATTTTGTCATACATACATTATTTGTCTTAAAGAAATCTTACAACAAACAAAATCGTAATTTCGTAACTTATATTATTTCAAAGTCCTATAAAACTTATCATAAATCTACATCTAACAGTGAGGCTAAATTTCAAAAGCGCATATTTTTTTCAGGTTGACTTAGTAAAATTAGCAGGTTACGCAGTTGAAGATCATAACGTCACAACAGAAGATGGATATATATTGACAATTCATAGAATAATGGGCACTTCGAAATCTCCGGTCAAGGCAGAGAAACCACCTGTGATCCTCATACACGGTCTTTTCGCTGCTTCAGATATATGGGTCTTAAGAGGACCAAAAACAGATCTAGGTATAACTTTCTACTTTTGGCATTTTGCGTTATTATGTATACACTTATAATACTTATGATCAAATAATTTTAGCTTATCTATTATCCGATGCTGGATACGACGTTTGGTGCCTAAATGTTAGAGGAAACTTTTATGGCAAACGACATAAAACATTATCTGTGGACGAAGATAAATTTTGGCGCTTCAGGTTAGTCATGAAATTCGAGATTTTATATTTACTTATTCGAAATTTAATATCTACAAGCTAATAATAATGTCTTAATCTGTTTTATTAGAAGTAAATAAATAAGGTCAACAAAAAGAAATAAAATGTAATTAATGATTTTGACAGTTGGCACGAATTTGGAGTATACGATTTACCAGCTACTATCGATCACATCTTATCGACAACAAATATGGATAAAGTATCACTAATAGGGCACTCTATGGGTACATCGGTACAAATGGTTTTACTCTCAATGAAACCGGAATACAATAAAAAAGTGAATGTTGTACTTTCGTTCGCACCAGTCGCTATATTAACACACAAATTACCGGGACTTGTGTACACCATTGGCATTAGATATGGAAAACAGTTGCAGGTATTTTTACAAATTGTCTTCTCAATTAATAACGAAGATCATTGTATTTGCCGTTTATTTAATGGAAATAACATAGAGAAATATTCTGATTTAGAAAACCTTTCAATTCCTTGGGATGCACGAATTCATGCCGCGAAGTTCAACAAACGTCAACCTTTATACGTCCCTTTGCGAATTAAATAGGATTCAGGACTGGTGCCAGCAGCTGGTATTCTTCATATTGGGCTTGACAAACAACGACCCGTTCAATACAGTAAGAGATTTTTCGATCGCGCGTCATCGCGTCAACACTGAGAGAAAACAATAATAAGAGAAGTAAGCTCAAGCGATTTCAATGCCAGATATAATTAATTCCCACTAACGAAGGGACAAACTTTATTCTTTTTTAGAATTTCTTTCCAAAACTGTTGAACCACTTCCCCCAAGGAACATCGATAAGTACCCTTATTCATTATCGACAGATTGCAATGAGCGGTAAATATGTATATTAAAATATTTTAACAGATGGATGATGCAAGGTTAACCATCTTATAATACTTGTCGATGATTATTTTAGGCAAATTCAGACAGTACGATTTTGGACCGAAGGACAATCAAATTGTATATAATAAAACGAGGCCTCCAGTGTACCCACTGGAAAAAATTACTGTACCAGTTATTTTGTACTATGGCATGAATGATGCATATACGACAGAAAATGTAAACGTTTATTCCTTCAATTTAATTATGATATTTTTTAAAGCATATTATGTTAAAGTTTGCTTATTAAAATATTAAATTTTTGTCATTTCTTTCTTTTTCTTTTTATATACATATATTCTTTTTTCTGATGTAATTATGATAATTTTAATACATAATGGAATTCAAAGTTTGAAATATTAATTAAATATTAGTCTTTCATATGACATAATAAATTGGTCTGTTATTAAATTGGAAAAAATATATATTTCCAATACTTTAATATGTTAAATTTCAATTTTACAGGATGTACTCGCACTAAGTAAAAGACTCTCCAACGCAACATTATATAAGATTGAAGAAGACAAATTCAGTCATCTTGATTTCTTATTCGCCAACAACACCAAAGCTTTATTATATGATGATGTTATTAAAATGCTAAATGAACACAGTGAAAGTGGCAGAATTGAAAACAATAACATTTAATTATAAATATTCTTTAAAGAAAATTGTGATAAAGTTTGCGTATTATAATGTATTTAACATATTTATTATTAGTACGTAAATTATGTTATAATTAATTAATAAGTTGTACAATAAAGATATTTATTAAGTGTTAAAACATATTTTCTGAAAAGTTGTCCTTTCTCACAAGATGCAAACCGTTTGTCGTAAAACAATTATAGAATAAAAAAATAAAAACAAAATCAGACATTAAAATATTAAGACTACATTTATGCGATTTGTAAAAAACTAGCACTTCGCTCCTATTTTAAATACTTATAAGTTCTTTCAAGGAAATTTATCCAAATTCTTGTATATAATACTCAGGTATTATATATTCAGTAAGTAGAGATAACAATAGATTATTTCAATAATACGTATACGTTGTTTTATTGTTAGTATAATTTATGTAACAAATAAGTATACATTCTTTTAAGCTACTGGAAAAATTAATTGTTATAAAATCAATTATTGTTACATTTTATACTCCTTTGGTACACGAAGTGACTTGTAGAAAATTTTGTGAAATTAAGCACATATTTAGTTAATTATTATATCTGAATAAACAGAAGATATTTGAAAATAATTCTTAATACAAAATGAAAATAATATATCAGTGTATGTTCATTCTTTGTTTCCATAACGTTTTAGTACCTGCAAATATTGTAAATTTGGATTATTTTAATATAGTAAGTATACTTGGGAAATCATTTTTATAAAACACTTATTCCTTAAAAAAATTAAACCTTTGCGTACAACATTTGGTTAAAGTAAAGAACAAATTTAAATTTCGTGTTTCACTGAAATATTTAATATCTATTAAAATAGATATAATATATAATTAAGAAAAGTTTGTATATTTAAATTTGAAAATCTGTATTAATTGAAAAATACTTGCACAGGACAATACGGTGAAGAAATTAGGGTATACATTAGAGAAATATATGGTAATAACAAACGATGGTATTACGTTAGAACTTCATAGATTAAAGTCTCCACAAATCTCCACAAATAATGATCGTTTCAAAACACCTGTTCTAATGGTGCATGGATTAACAGGATCATCCCTTGACTGGGTTATAACAGGGAATAGTGGACTTGGTAAAATGATTTTAATATCAATTTAAGAAAGTAACATCATCAAAAATAATATGTACGAATTAAATAAATTGTGTTTCAATTTCAATAAAATAAAGTTTTATATTTTTTTTTCTTCTGAATTTAAGAAACAATAAAATATTATTAATTTTTTGTATAACATTAAATATTTATAAATCTAAACGTATTTAGTTAGTAAATGCTAATATCTATGAATATTTACAGCGTCAATGTTAGTAGAAAATGGTTACGATGTTTGGTTAGGAAATACCCGCAGTTCAGTTTATTCAAATTTACGTGTAAAAAATAACGACACAAGTTTAAACCGCTGGGATTTTAGGTATATGGAAGTAAACGATATTATAATATCATTTACATAAGATTTTAAAAACTGTGATAAATTGATTGATTGATTGTAGTTGGCATGAAATGGGCTTGCTTGATGTCTCAAAAATTATCGATAAAATCTTGGAAATAACTGAACGAGACAAAATATACTACGTCGGATATTCACAAGGCAGCACAGAATTTTTCGTGTTAACTTCTATGTTTCCAGAGTACAATGACAAAATTTATTTAATGGTCAGTCTAGCTCCAGCAGTTTATACTGCAGATGTTGATTTGAAACACCGTATCATAGCATATGTAGTAACGTATTCACTTCAGGTAATAAGAAACCATTATACTCGTTTTTGCAAGTAATATTTACATTTTAAAAAAATAAATTTGAATTTAAAAATTTAACTAAGCCTTTTTCAAAATAATGGAAAAGCATAAATATAACTTTTATATTTCCAGTTGTTTACAAAGTTGTTCGGTCATTTTGAAATTTTAATTACTACTTCATTAATAAAATTATTCACAAGCCATTGTGTCACAAGTAAATCACGTATATTTCAAACTTTATGTATATTGGTTTCCATTTTCACCTTCAATAATGAAGAAGCAGATATTGTAAGTAAAACATTTCTTAATTTTTAAGAATTTGTAGAATTCTATCATATTGGAACAGATTAACCAATAAGTCTTTTTTTATTATTATTTTTATATTATTATATATTATATATTATTAATATTATTAAGTATATTTTAGATTATTAAAACCCCCTCCTCCTCCCCCACCCTTGATCATTTAACTCTATAATTATTATCAGTCTCAGAGTATAAAAGGCCACTTGTATATATTAAACTAATAATAAGAAATGAATTATTATTCCAGAGTATCTTGAAAAAATACTTTTGGTTTAATCCATACGGAGGTTCTACAAAACAGGTTCTTCATTACGCCCAATCAGTTTACGAACCTCGTAAGTATGCTTGTAAAAAAATATAGAAAATATTTTTGCGATTATATTCAAATATTATATTTTAGATGAATTTAAGCAATACGATTATGGTAAATCTACAAATGAACTTATATATAATAGTCCGGAGCCTTTAGTTTATCCACTAGAAAACGTAAACGCTCCAGTTTATATATTTCATAGTACAAAAGATTCTGTTGTTCCCGTAACAGTGAGTAAAATTTAGATAGGTAACTATATCGGTGGGAAGATAAGGAAATATTTTTATTTTAATTATATGTTTCAGGGTGTTCAAAAATTGAAATCTCGTATAAAAAATTGTATTGGAGTATATAAAATACATAAGTTCAGTCATTTAGATTTCATTTTTGGAGAAGACAGATTAACACTGAACAATAAAATTTTACGAGTTATGCGCACTTCAAAATTTACGTAGATTTATGAATGGTGTAAAATTTGAATTGTGTTACAAAATGTATTATTGATTTGCTTGATTAAATAATTTCATTTAAATTATTCAGCACAATTAACTTTTTTCACGAAATGTGTCAGTGTTCGATTTTCATTATTGAATTACTGACATTACATTATTTCGTTATCGACGGTTCTTTACCACGCGGACAGTGTTTTCGTCAACTATTTCGCTTACGCGACTAAAGAGGCGCTGTCATATTATCGCGCTGTTGTCATTCATGCTGTTGGTGCATGCTGTAATTATGTCAAATATCGCATCACTGACAATAATACACAGTAAGATGTTTATATTGTTTAGAGTACAATTAAACAATACTTAAATAATATTAATATTGTATTCAAAAGATGCTTTCATAACTTTTCACTTTATGAAAAAAACTTTATTAAACTCAGGTTTTTTTTTTTTATTAAATAACAGGTTTTCAAATGAAAAGAAAACTGTTTTATCAACTTTTCCGATGCAACAAATTTTGATATATGTATAGATGACGCTGCCATGCTATTCTTCAAAATGCGCCTACATGGCATTTAACGGCATTAGCTACTTTTCATTGGACCGTAAATTCATAACCACATGCCAACAAAAATGTACCGCATCGATATATTATGAAGTTAAATTAGAAAATTGTATTTTTATATTATTATTTATAATTAGTGTACAAAATGGATGTCCATCGTGTTCAAAATGCAGTGAGTGATCACTATAAAATCATATTTCCTCATTTTAATAGTTTAACCTATTAGTAAACTTTATATCCCAATTTATCATTTTAACATCAAATGTCAAATATAAGATAAACTTCTTATGATAATAAGATTAATGTAAAAGATTGAAGTTTTACTATTTGCTTATTTCTTAAATATTTTATTATTTCAGAGTGAATTAACTCCTGAACAAAAATGGATGTAAGTACATATTTTTAGTTATATTATTGTTAAGTTATTTTTTAATGATAACGCATTCCTAAATATTTATTTACTAATATTACTATATTTTTTTGTCATTCAACGATCTTTATTAAAAATATGGTACTTTATTAAGGTTTACAGATCTTATAACTGTATATCTATGCAAATAATTTAAATGCCTTTATTTACAGTTTAGAACGCAACAAATTACATGCTGGACACGAATCCATGCATTTAGAGATGTTTCTTATTTTATTAGTTACTGTAATATCTGCTCAACTTATTCTTATAGAATGGAAAAAAAGACATTTTAGATCTTATCAGGTAATAATCTTGTAGTTAAATAGGTACAAAATTGAGTATTCCTTCAAGGTTAAATAGATAATTGTAGTATAAGGTATGAAATTAAATATCTTATTGATTATAAAATGAGAATTTTGGTATCTTAAATTGTTATTATATATATAATGTTTATAGTATAATAAATTTGAAGCATTATTTATTGTTTATAATTGGACAAGTATATATAAATGTTAATAATTATATTTAAATTAATATCTATTGGATATATTTGAATATAGAAATTAATTTTAAGAAAATTATGTTAAAGTTACACTTTTGTTAATAGTGTAGAATAATAATTATAATATTCATAATTATATAGCCTATTATTATCATTAATTTATTAAAAAAGAAAGTGTTATAAATATTAATGTATACAGAAAAATGTTTTCATTCTATAATATTATTTTATTTAATATGTTTGAATGGTAAAGTTTCATGTAGAAAACACCAACAATAATCAATAACATGATTGGGATTCTCTATTATGAAAGTTTCCTGTAGAAAATACCAACAATAATCAATAACTTTATTTTCATTCTATATTATGAAATGCTGTTTATGTAATGCATATAAAAATAAAACTTATTTATAATTAATATAATATTAATTATGTATGTTTTCTAAACAAAAACTGAAGGAATGTTTTATTTTATATTATTAATATAACATTTGAGGAATCTTCTTAATTGGACATAATGAGTTTATAATAATTCATTCTAATATTAGCATCTAATATTGGTATGTTTTTCAGTTAGTATCACTAATAGCTATGTGGTTAATACCAATTGGATTAGGCATCAACAATTTATGGTGGAGATTTATATTTACATGGCTTCTTTTTTCATGTGTAACTGGCCTTATAGTTAGGAAAGCCATTCAAAAACCAATTCAGTGTACTACTCCAAGGTTCAATATTATTTAATATTTAATGTATAACATGTATATTTAACAATTGATTGTTAATAATCATTATAAATTATAAATAAAATATAACTAAAGAAAATATATATACTTTACAATGACGATATATGTTTCAGATTAGTGTACAAATGGTTCTATTTTATTTACAAACTTAGTTATTTTTTGGGCATCGTGGGATACATTATCATGCTGGCCACATTTTTTGGTTTAAATTTAGTTTTTGACCAAAGACCACAAATTTGGATGGATTGTGGACTTTTATTTGTTACATATGGATTCTATTACGGTGTTTTGGGAAGAGATCTTGCTGAAATTTGTGCTGATAAAATGGCATCGCATATTGGCGTAAGATATATAAATATATAATAATTGTTATGAAAAATATTATGCGATTTATTAAATGTTTGACTCATGGACTGAAAAGCACAGCCTAGTTCAAGTCTACATTGTCAGTGATGCACAGGCTTGTATCATGAAAGTATTATTTATTATTAGGTTTCATAAACTGATTTTGTGAGACTTGATTTTAGTGTATGTAATATGTTTTGAATTCATGATGTGAAAATTATTTGTGGTACTATTGAGTGCAGTATAGCCTTCAACATTATTTTCGGAAGAACATTTTTAATGAAAGTAAATTATGTTTTAGTACTATGCCCCAGGGAGTATGCCAATGCGAACATTAGAACCAGGCGTTTGTGCAGTATGTGGAAACAAACTTTTAGTTTCTGAACATGAAGAAGGAGTTATTGAAAATACATATAAATTGACTTGTGAACATGTTTTTCATGAATTTTGTATTAGAGGCTGGTGTATTGTAGGTAAAAAACAAACTTGCCCTTACTGCAAGGAAAAAGTTGATCTCAAGAAGATGTTTAGAAATCCGTATCCTTTAAACATTGATTTAACTAATTCTTTTTCAGGCGTTTATAAAAAATGTTTATCTTACACACACGGAGAAAAATGCATGTCTACTGTAAATATATGTTCTATTACACTTTATTCTCTATATTCCTTAACATTACATTATTACATCTCAAGATGGGATAGACCACATGTTTTGTATGCTCAACTTTTGGATTTAATCAGGTGGTCAGTAGCTTGGCAGCCACTGATCTTATTTTTAGTACAGGGTATTAGTTGGGTTTTGGGGCTTGAGTAAGTAAAAATATCAGTCATGTGAATAGATCAAAAGCCCATTGTGCCCACTGAAATTGAATGACTTGCTAATATTTGTTATTGAATCCATACTTTTGTTTCAATTTCATGAAAAACTATAATATATTTATATACGTAAAAAACAATTTATAACTGCATTATGAAAATTATGACTTTAATGCTATTATAACTTGAGAGGCTTAGCATTTTTATTGTTTATAAAGTTATATATATATTACTACATATAATACTATACATATATAAATACTTAAAATATTTTACAATGAATACTAAGATCCAACATACGAGAAATTGTCGTGGCTTACAAATATTGACACAGAACCTCATTATAGTCCATTGGTATCATCCTTTTTATTCCTTTTTTATTCTTCATATATTATAAAAGTATATGAAGATATATGATGAGAATATATTCAAAGGTACGACTGCAATTTTAATTGTAACAGATATGTAAAATTTTACGTATATATAAATTTAAATCTCACTTTTAATCAATACAGAATTTATATTTGAAAAATTAATTATAATGATATCTAATTAATTATAATGGTACTTTTAAGAACGTTTTCTCAAATTAAGTAGTACTTTTGAGGATGAGTAGTAGTTTCGAGCTCAGATCTCAAAGCCTTTACCCGTTATATTTATGGCAAATGGTAGTTTTACAGCTGCGTCCAAACATTACGTTCCTGGTGGGTAATTTTAATTATCCACAATTGGAAATTGTTAAAGTAAGTCGTTCATAAACATAGACTATTTTTTTATAATGGAACTGCCAAATAAGCCTTATTAAAAGAGTGGTAACATATTTAAACAATTTTATTTTCAACTTTTACGTCATACAGTAATCGTTTCAATACAATTATAATCTAAAAATGTCATAATATTTAGTGCTTCCCCTTCCATCAATCGAAATAACTGATAAGATTTTATATCCACAGTTTTTTAATGACAGAATTTTTGCAGATTCCTAAGATAAACTCTACTTCCCATTGATTAAAGAATTTTATTATCTAAAAGTTAAATGAATGCATATTAATTATGATGAAACATATAAAATTATATATAATGTTTATTTATTATTTCTTTTTTTGTTGAATTATTCTTGTTGAATTTAAGAGTATTTATTAAAATTTACTAAAATATATTACTGAAATTATTAAAATTAATTATTTTAATGTGCTGCATTGATTCTGTGTTGAGTGAAAATTTCCTAGCTGTGTTAACTTTTAGATTAAAATGAAACAAAAGTATGAATTTGCGTGTTAAAACGTTCTATTTATAAGCATTAAAATATATTTTGATTGAAACTGATTTTGGGAAAGTATCCTTAAAATCAGTTAACATCGAAAAGAATGTGTTCAGTGTTTCATATAATACAATTTATGTTTGTACCTTTTTGTTGCACATGTCATTCACTTAAAAAATATGACGTGTACACTGTACAAAGAATTATAGATATATGTACAGGAGCATAAACAGCAATTTATACAGAGTAGAATATTATCGAAATAAAGGTATTAACTTTTTATTATATAGAACAATGCAGATCCGTAGCTCCTATTTTATATTAAAATATTCTTACAACAGAAAGATATATCATAAAAATTATAATTGAATGTAAATTTTCTTTTTTTTTAACGTACATAAACTGTTCCGAAAATGTCATATGTATAATTTAATTTGAATTCATTATAACATTAATTTGTTTTCAATGTACATCACAGTATTATATCGACAATGTTCCATTAAATATATTCTATTTATTTATACAATAAACACTGTATTCTGAACTTTCACTTATTTTATTTTGTGCACATAAATCTTAATATACGTAATCCTTTTTTTATTATTTAAGTATGAGAAGACATCAATTATTGAATTTTCAAATTGTAATAATGACAATTATTTATTGGTAATTATTAATTTAAATATATATATTCACTTACCTTTGCATTTGTCTTCCACATACTCCATGTATAATTTTCTGTTTATTGTAATATGTATAATTTATTCAAGTTTATTAAAATGTATAATTTGAAGATTGAAATGAAAAATTATATTGTAAAAAATAAAATTCGATTATTATTCTGTCATTAAATGATGTACACTGAGAAAAATTACACATTACATTATACTTTTTAAATTGAATTGATCTTTTACTATTTTTAAGTATAACGAGTGATGTAAGATAACAAGAAGTTATTTATTAAGGGACCATAATTTTACTATTTTATACATTAATACGTTATCTTCTTATATGTTAAAATCCTTAAAAACAGTAAAATTTTCTTATTTACTTCTTTCAATGAAATAATTTATTATGGACATAAAATTAAATAACGTGGATAATTTTTTAAACTATTTTATTCTTAGTAAATCACAACAATTTTTGGTCGGATTTCTAAAACATTCATTTTTGTACTACTGATTACAATGAAACGTTGATATTAAGATGTTCGTTCCAGTGCGAATTGTCACTCAGAAAGTGAAACGATACGTGACTCAGCCAACTTTTTTAATAGAATTCTCTAAGCATAATGTATCATTATGCTACTATTGTACAATAATTCATTAGAAAATCCTGTTTATAGTCTTATGTATATATATATATATACAATACAAAATTTATCCGGTACACTGTAAGAATATTATGTTTTATGTAATTACATCATTGTAAAAATGCGACACTACGAATCATTTCATAACTGTTGTAAAAAATTAATAAAATATACAGTATTAATTCTTTAACTGGAAGTGTACCCGTTTGTATTTAGCACCTATCACTGTAATCAAATTATTACTTTGCAACTTTCATCACTTATTTTGCACTAATCAAACTATCTTCAAAAGCTATAGTCTCAACCATTGTCTGTTGTATTGTATAATCATATAACTTTTGGATAATTAAATAAATAATATTCATATTTTAGAGCACGGATACCGCCTCCAAAAGGAATTATTGCTGCTTCATCTGTACATTAAAATTCAGTATATTGTTCTTTTGCAAACTTCATTAATTTCAAGTGATTTGCAAAGGCGAATAATTTACGTAATATTATTTGTGAAAGTATCCACTATTTAATTCAGATTTTCCATTTTGCAGGTTTTTTTGTTTGTTATAAATTGTCATTTCGATAAAACGCTGTTAATTTCTACGAATAATTTTTATTTTTTTTAATTGAAATTATTTTTAATTAACAATTACATGTTCTCACAACTATCACATCATTTGATAGTTGTTATCACAACTAAATGCTGATAAAAATGTCCTTCAAATTTTTATAATATTGTCGATAAATTGTTAGCAGCATAAAAATTAATTGGGATAAATGAAAAGGACATTATTTTTTTTAAGTTTTACTACAGTTTAGTATGTATTACTGTGTTATAAATTAGTATTTTAATATTTTACACCTAAGAAAAGAAAATTTATGTATATTTTAACGTAATATGTTAACTACTTAATGATTCGATTTAAGTATTAATAGTGCATGGAAATAAAAATTAATATATAAATTATTATTTAGTATGTATATAAAAAGAAATCACAAGTTTATCAATTTTATGACGAAAAATAATCAGTTCAATTGAATCCACTGAAGTATAGAATTGTTGCAACAAGCATGTCGAAAGTATAATAATATTAAACTAATAAGCATGCTACCACGAGTGCAGTATTTTCCAATTTATGTTATAAATTTTTATTTCTGTAGTGCTTGTTAAGATAAATCTAAGTTCACTAATATAATTGTCTGAACTTTTTATTTATTTTAAAATAATTTAAATTCTACAAATAATTTTATTGGTTATTAATGTATAGCACAAATGATTTTTCATTTACATTAATTTAGTAAAAATAAATCCATAATTCGTATCAAAACACAAGTCAGCTATATGCTTTATTTATCCAGTGCCCAAAATCCTCTATCGGTAGACTAGTCAGAATTCCAATCATAAAAAATATATCGGAGTGTGATAATCGTAGGCCCCAAGATAAATAGAATAAAAATTAATTTAAGAAATACGCATTTCTCAGAAAGCTATCTTTTGGAAATCATTTTCAACATACCATCAGAATTATAAATATATTGACTATATAGATTTTGCAATATCACCTTTTCTTATGAAGTGCAACAAGTTTTATCTAATGGAAATCTGTAATCAAAAATTAAACTATCTGAGAGAAATAGAAAGAAATTAAAAATAAAATTTCTTTTTCCTATCTGTCTTTAAACACGACATTATCGACATTTTCGATACTAAAGAATGTTGTCTATATTAGCGACATCGATCGAGTTTCTAATCACTTACGACATCGCTTTAACAATATAAAGTTACGATTTATTGCTTATTCTTATTTAATATTTACAAAAGGTGCCTATATACATGTACACTCACAAAACCGTCTATTTAAGAGTAATAGAATATTCTTATATTAAATAGGATTTCCATTCATTATATGGACAAAACGAAATTCTATTTATAATAAGAATAAATAATTCTTATAAAGCATATATTTATCTAAAGAATAATTCCATTTATATTAAATGGATTTTTTTTCAAGAAAAGAATAAAAATAGTTTTAGTTTAAGAATATTCAACAGATGATACAAATTTAACCTAACAGTTGCATGCAGTATATATAAATATGTACATACCCACACTACATATGAAAATAT